>LUGF01019361.1:208814-235816 GCA_001625245.1 Calycopis cecrops | reverse complement strand
GCTGTCACTTCACGCCGGTCTCGTGTAAGCGAGAGGTACCTCCCCGGTCGTGCCGGCCCAATTCGGCTGCATGCAAGCATGCAGCGTGGCACTACCTCTTACAAAAAATTTATGGGTGTTATTGTTTTCAAATACAATCTGTCTTCACGTTTCACAATTTATGTGTTTTATTATGAACTTTGATGAAGAATTCCCAAATTTGCGAGTCCAATAGACGAAACTAATACGTAGATATATTACTAGATACTTATTAAAAAACAAAGTTGATTAAGGCAAAAAGAAAAAAGTCACATTCTATTTTTATGAACATTTTAAATGATATTCATCTATAGGTCGATATCTGGTACGAGGCCCGAGTGAACAAAGTGTTATGGAATTTTAAATTTATAAGACTTTCATATTTTACATATATTACTTTGTCATAGTCAAAAAGTTATTAATATGAACTAAGCAAGAACTTTCTATAATCTCACTATTCTGTAAATAGTTGTACAATTTTATACGATATTATGTATTATGCATGCCACATACCTAAGGCGAAAATACTAAAAGGATGGCCCGATCTATTAAAATGGGCTTTTTTCCAAGTTTTCAAAAACCACTCCAGAAGTTTATCAGTGATCGAGGAATTGAATTGAAAGTTGAATCCACGCGAGCGAAGCCGCGGACGGAAGCTAGTATAATATAAATGTCAATTATGGTATAAGAAAAAGAACTTGTTATTTTATCACATATAGGTGCATGCATAACCTTTACTACTATTTTTGTATCGGATGGGTCAATATATTTTAATATATGCTGATATCATTTTGGGAAGGATCGCAGCTATATATTAGTCGGTGCATCGATTTTGTGCGACGTATTGCTGCCCGAGCCGTGGTGTGTCTTAGTACAAGTGTCATGGAGGTTGGAGTGTAATTGTGAAGTAGAACTGGTTTATACGTCGTATGCGAAGTACATGCAGGTTAAAGTTATTAATGTATTTATGTTACTTAATAATTAAGTTCTCTCGTGCGCGTAGACTCTAGAGTTAAGAGTTAATACATTGTTTAAAATGTACAATTAATTGTGTAAGTAGCCGGTGGCCCATGGAGGTGGGAGGAGAAAGGAGGGCAGCGCATCTGTATAGCCTCTATGCGGATGATTGTGGGCGTCGGTAGTCATGAAAATGGCTCCGGCTGCTCGTTTGCCCTCCTATATCATAAAAAAAAAATATTATTAATCAGTATAGTATATAATAAATAGTGTTTCGTTGTGGTAATTCGATGCAGCAACCAGCGCTGGATTAAGCTTCGGTGGAGCCCGGGTTTGGAGAACTTGGCGTTGAGAAGGGGCCCTTTTATGGGTACAAAAACGATCTTATTTCCTTTTAGCCCTGCGGGGCCCGCTGTAGCCCCCCAAAATCCTGGCGCTGGCAGCAGAACACCCATTTACAAGCACTAAACACACCACAAGCACTACACACCACACCCAACAGTCTTAAAGACTGTCTTGTAGCTTAGGCTACTCATAGCCGATTATTATTCGGCTCCCCCACTTCACATCGGAAACTGCACGTGTAATGCAGGACCCCAATCACCGAGGGGATAGTTTCCCCCGCGAGTAAGCCCGGGCATGAGGTTCGCCTCGGGGCCCGTAGTCCTCCCCAGCCTTAACAGGCTGAGAGATGAGATCATCATCGCGCTGGCAGCAATGGCTTAGATGGAAAAGTCGATTGCGCGCCCACTAGTACGGGTTCAATCGCGATTTTATTTTTGAAATTGTTCACCTATTCAACATCGCTTGCTCTGCAGTGTGTAAATGTAGTTCACACACCAGTAATGCGCCAACGCAATGTTTAATTATAAAATATACTTTTGTATTAGAAATATTCGCTGAAGTTTAAATGAATACCGTTGAGGGTTATGTTTTTCTAATGTTTTCAGACCAAATGTTCCGAATCGGAAAATTGTGTGAGTGTTAGGTATTGACAAGAGAAATGAACTAAGCTGCATGGCCTTCTGAAGCAGTTGAGTAATAAAAATATTTTCATCAACAGATTCTTTTGTAACTTCAGTGAATAACGATTAGGAACAGGAGCCTCAATGGCATTTACGTTAATGTGGTACAACTTACGTGAAGCCACAAAAAAATCACGTACAAAAGTTAGTATTCCTATAGTTTATGTGTTATTCTGGTACTTATATTAGCTAATAAATAACGAAGTAATTAATAAATAGGCAGCATAATCAATCCGAGAGAGGCGTCTGTCGTTAAACAAGGAGATGGTAATTTTCGCTGGGGCCGCTGCCCGCTGCACTGTACTGGCACCTGCAAGCACTGCGTCAGTACTAGGTCTAACTGAAAAAAAATGTGCGAGTTTTGTATTGTAGGTACCGACCTCAGTTGTATTCTTACAAGCATTTATGTCTAGGTGGCTTTTGCGACGAGCTCGCTCGAAAATAAAGACAATATTGAGTTTAATATTACTTTATAAAAATAACAACACACTTTAAAAAAAAATGAGTTCACAAATTTCCATTCCATTGCTTATTAAGAATAGATACATATTTTATATACGAAAAGTTACAGATTACATTACGATAGTTACAGAATAATATTGATTCATTAATCGACGGGAACGTCAAAAATAGTGTTTTTTTATGAAAGTTTATGATTTTTTTCTATAGAGACAAATTTCTTTGATAATGTTTCGATGACCACAACCGAATTCAGTATTTTGTTAACATTAAAATACGATAATTAATGGTTTTCTAAGATCAAAGTGAGCACGGAATGACAAATTTGAAGATAATTTCTTTAATTAAATTTACAATAATGACATCAGAAGCTTTGGAATATGTCATTGGCTTTGAAATACTTGATTATGCCATTGAAGCGGCCCTAAGTTTCTAGTTTTTCCGACCCAGTAAATTAATGCAAACGACAGACACACGCCAGCGACGTGAACTTCACGTGGCATCAACTGTAAGGCTATTAAAGAAAAATGCAGCTAAATATTTCATTACTTTACATTTTATTCTATACAAGACATTTTATAATCCATTCTTAATTATATCTTTTGTACGACAAGCAAATAAAATTTATTGTCACATAGTCACATACAATCATGAAGGTAACCAATGATATATCAATTTTATTTTTACGTGTTATATTAAAATTGTAGCTTTTACGTGTTTTGTATGGTAGCTACATAAAAATAGAAACAGCATATGCAAAACCTTAGTCGGATTGTAATCTCGATAATGGAAGCAGGTAGTTAGTAGTTACTGAGCATTATGGGGTTCGCTATAAAACACCATTCACTGTTAGAAGTTTCCCTTCCGTGAAAATACCATTGATTTGTGTGAAAAACTGTTTAATAAAATGTTACTACTAGTATTTATTATATTTCTAAAGTCACAAACAAGGGCTTAGAATATTAATTCTCTAGTTAGTTTCACGCATAACATTTTCTTAAAAAACTATTTTTACTGGTGGATCACCGGCGTGTATATAAGGAAAATAAATGATTTAGTGATTATATTAAAATAATCTGTACGCTTATCACAGTGCATCAGCTTAGCACGTGCTTGAGTACCATAACATGTGTAATAGGATTCATAGATAGGTATTATGTAACAAACATTTTACATAAAAAATGTGAACGACCTGGCGGGGATTCAAACCTAACCTACGAGCGCATCGAACATGCACTAAACGGGATTGCCGGAAAGCAATATCCGGCAGGATGGATGTTGGTCTTCGGTGCCATCTGAACAAGTTCCCATCAACTAATGATATTGTATTGTGTAATAACTTGTATTGTCTCGACTACGGGTCGTCGCTGTTTTTTTTTTCTTTTTTTTATGATTTAGGAGGGCAAACGAGCAGCCAGAGCCATTTTCATGACTACCGACGCCCACAAACATCCGCATAGAGGCTATACAGATGCGCTGCCTTCCTTTCTCCTCCCACCTCTATGGGCCACCGGCTACTTACACACCGCACGAAACGCGACAGCACAGCTGTCACTTTACGCCAGTCTCGTGTAAGCGAGAGGTACCTCCCCGGTCGTGCCGGCCCAATTCGACTGCATGCAAGCATGCAGTGTGGCACTACCTCTTACATGTTGCTAACGTAGCCGCTACGTTACGATCAGATTATTATCAGTTATGAATCGAGCTCGACCAATTAAAACCGGTCCACGCTAGAGACTTATTTTACTGCGAGTTCCTTCCTCCTTGTTGCATTTGGTTTTCCTACTACTCGTATGGATTTTCCGACTTTTTGCTAGCGATTTAAAGCCAACAAGCTGTTTTCGCTGTGTTCGCTGAGACAAATTAAACATTTATTTCTTGAATTCATTATATTTTATTTCAAAAATTTATGTGGCATAATTGTTTTGCAGACTGTACCTATTACTCACTTTCTTTCCTATGGGCAACCCAGCACAAGCTTCACGAAACACGACAGTGCTTCACTTTAACTTTAACGAGAATTAAGAGAATATAATTATAAGAACAGATATGAATTCCACCTACTTAAATCGTAATATAACAATTAATTTATAAATTACGATTTAAGGTTTCCTTTTTCCTTATTTTATAACATATCTTTGTGATGACTGATGAGTAAGAAGAAGGAAAACCCTTAGATCCACGAGTTCAACTCTCCTGCATAGGTTTTTGTGAAATGACACTCCCGTGGCACATTTATTTCCGTTTTCAAATTACATTAATTAGCTGGTGGCCTATCGCGCGCATCTGTACTCTATGCGGATGTCTATGGGCGTCCATAGACATGACAATGAGTCCGATTGCTTGTTTGCCCTCTTATATTCTAAAAAAAATTCAAACTGAAAATAAAAAAAACATAATTTAAAAATATGTTTTTGAAAAGATACGTTACGATGGTTATTATAAAAATAAAGGACTCTTTTTTTATAGTACAAGGGGCAAACTTATAGTAATAAAAGACGAGCGGTTGGTGCCTGTTAATGTCTACCGAAGGCAAATTATTGATTTTTCCATCCACATGATGATGTCACGCGATGCCCTCCTGTCCTCTTCACCGTCAGTCTGGCTCCCAAACCGCACAAACGTGACAGGTAAAGTATGCAATGTCAGTAACAAAAAATGGAAACTCCCATAAATTTTAATATAGATAAAATAAAACCGGCCAAGTGCGAGGGTCCCGTACCAATCATAGATATAGGTGTCTCCGTGAGAGTTGAGGTGAACTACACAAGCGAAGAAAGAAATTGATTATAAGTTGACAAACTTATACATGCGGGTGCTTACATTTACTATGAAACGAACTACAGATATAAGTTGGTAATGATTTTTCCAGTGACATAAATATAATTTAGTAGTTTTCAGATTTTTTCCTATATGTGTGCTGTAAGATCTTACTTCTTTTGCCAAATTTCAAAATTATAGGGCAACGGGAAGTGCCCTATAGGTGAATAGAAAAAGTGCGTCTTCATACAAAATATGTGCATACATGGCTATAACTTTTTATTGCGTTAATGTAGAAGCATAATTTTTTCAAGGCATCAAGACGCATTTGACATATATTTCAGCTAAAAGCATTTTGGCGAAAAAGGTATTGACAGACGTAGGTACATACAGACAGACAGACGGACAACAAAGTTATCCTATAAAGTTTCCGTTTTTTTATCTTTGAGGTACGGAACCCTAAAAATAAAATTTTTGTGATACCGTCCTTGACCTGCATGAACTCTAAAATTATATTATATTTTGAATACACGACGTATTTTTTCGACGATTTCCTTCGGTCTGGGGTTTTTAATTAAGATCGTATTTGATTGAGCTTTTTTGCATTATTTTAATTAGAATTATTTCAAGTCATTCATGAAGGCATTTTTTATCGACAGATCCTGAGGAGCCTCCGTAGGAACATGGTGCAGTACAAACTGTAAGTATTCGTTTTATAATTTAGTTTTAAATAAATTACGAAATATATATTAACAAACGATGCGCTTATCAACAGTTTATTCACTTTGGCGTTTTGCCTCGTGATAAGCCACTGCCAAGAACCAAATGATGATAAAAAGAACAGAAAATTTCCAAAGGGATTTTTATTCGGCACAGCCACAGCAGCCTACCAAGTAGAAGGAGCATGGAACGTTGACGGTTAGTATTTTGTTTGATATATTGCTTTTCAACAAACATAATTTTGACGAACCAGGAGGAGCAGTGGTACAGGGCTCAAATAAGCGGAGCTTGTTGCGCCAGGGGTCGCGGAATCGAATCCCGCCTAGGTCGTGGATGTTTATCAATGTATTATATTATAATTAATGTTAAACTAAATCCTGAATGAACATGAAATGAAATGAACCCTGCAATAATAAAAAATAACGTATTTTAATCTCGTGTTACCCCCTACATTATTATTTCTGTTCTCGGCGCAGAATACGAGGGTTCCTTCTTCACCGTCTCTCACCAATCACCACAAGCGTGCTAAACGTCGTACATTTCATAAAACATTTAAGTCTTTTAAAATCAAAAGGAAATGGGAACCTCTATAGGATAATATTGTTGTTCCTGTGTCTGTAGGTCTGTGTCTGTACATCTGTCAAGAGCTCATACCTACTCTCGTTAAGATGGCACTCCCGACAAGGTCGACTCGCACTTGACCGTTTTTTTATTTAATAATAATTGCTATTTAATACCTATCTTTGAGTACATAGAATAGGGTATTTTTTTAATTTAGTAAATATACCTAATATGTTAGATACCTACATAGTACATTATATTTAACAGTAGTTCAATAAACTGTGCTGCTACTATACACCAATACGATATACCAAGACAGGAATCTAACACGACCGGAGACATATACGACTTAAATCATTCATCAAATATTCATTTTACATAAACATTAATTTTTCAACAATTGATAGAATAAAACAAATTTTAAAATACAAATATTTTTGTTTCTAGGTAAATCTGAGAGTATATGGGATCATGTAAGTCACAAAAAACCCTGTAAAATAAAGAATTGTACTACAGGAGACGTTGCCAACGATTCATATAATTTATACAAGAGAGATGTAGAAATGATCAGAGAACTTGGACTGGACTTCTATCGGTTTTCCATAGCGTGGACTAGAATTCTTCCTACCAGTTTTCCAGATGTAGTAAATAAACCAGGCGTACAGTATTATAATAATTTAATTAGTGAATTGTTGAAGTATAACATTCAACCAATTGTTACCATTTATCACTGGGACCTGCCACAAAAACTACAAGGGTTGGGCGGATGGACAAATCCCTACATTACAGATTGGTATACTGATTACGCTCGCGTACTTTTTCAATTGTTTGGTGATCGTGTAAAAACCTGGATATCTATAAATGAACCAAGAGAGGTTTGTTACAATGGTTACGCGGGCGAATCTTTCGCCCCGTTTTTAAATATAACAGGCATTGCGGAATATCTTTGCGCAAAAAATTTACTATTGGCCAACGCTAAGACTTGGCATATGTACAACGATGAATTCAGATCAAAGCAAAATGGCTCTATCGGGATAGCGTTAGGCACATCTTGGTACGAACCGGAACAGCCTGAGAACAAGGATGCAACGGAAGAACTTCTTCAATTCGAGGTATTAATGAAATTATTGTTTTTTTTAATTTAGTTTTCTTACTTTTTTGCTCCGATATATCATAACAAGTTCATCATCGTTCACCAAGTTTCCACAGACAAAAGTAATACCTCGATTAATGAAATTATTGTTTTTTTTTAATTTAGTTTCTTACTTTTTTGCTCCGATATATCATAACAAGTTCATCATCGTTCACCAAGTTTCCACAGACAAAAGTAAACGATCGACTCTTGTTGTTTGTCAGTTCCTAGCTAATAAGTTAGCAGGCACATATTTCTAAAAGTCGTCAGTTGAATATGTAGGATACACGCGATGCTGGTACATACATAGGAGTGCCCTGATTACTTTTGACAACTTTTAGTTTTAACATACGCAATCTCATATATAAAAAAACTCTAATTTCTAGTCAAAGTCCCACGAACCGGCTAGATTTTAAAAGTATTTCTTTCAATGAGAGCTCAAATTAGTAATTACGCGGGCAAAACAGTAGGGCTTAGTTGGTAGAGATTGTTAATGTCGGAAATGGTCGGAATAATCAGTTTTGAATATTACCGATTGGATAAAATGTCTAATTGACTTTGATTTCAAAATATGTGTCAATAATTAATAATTAGAGATAACATTAATTTCAGTGGGGACAATATGCGCACGCAATTTTCTCCGAGAAGGGTGGCTTTCCAGAAGCAATGAAAAAAAAGATTGCGGAAAATAGTGCAAAACAAGGGTTCTTCAGATCAAGACTTCCGGAATTTACTCCAGATGAAGTGAACTACATTAAAGGAACCTCAGACTTCTTAGCTCTCAATCATTACACTACTTCTATTGTGTACAGAAATGAAACTACTCATGAGCGTTATGAAGCGCCATCATATTATGGGGACATTAATGTAGTTACGTACTTGGACAGCAATATGCCCGTTTCGGCATCAACATGGCTAAGAGTAAGTAAAACGAGCAATTAATATAAATATATTTTGTCTGATATATGTTTTTTTAGTCCAATATATAAGAATACCTTTCTATTTACCAGCTGTATATGAGTGAAAACGTATCAAAACCTATTCACAGTTTTACCGTTTTATCAGCATCCTTACGAAACAAATCTCGTTATATTTTATAAGTCTACTAGCTAATAACCCGCGGTTCGCGTGGTTTTTCGCGATAAAACGTTGCCGATGACACTCTCCAACTGTCTGCATACTGAATATCATATCGACCCTTTGATCCGATTTGATGTGAAAGCAGGAGAAAGAAACAAGCAAAAAACACTCTTTCGCATTTATAATACTAAAATGTGGATATGGATTTACAAACATTAACAAGTATTTGTGGTCTAAGTTTATTCACTGAGCAATACATTCAAATTAGTGAAATATAGAACTAAAATACGTGGGTTGGCTCATTCGAATCGGAATAATGTCTAGAAATACCTATCTATCGAAAGCGTGAACACGTAAACATTTGGAAAAGTTATGAAGAAATAATAAAAGCAACAGATTATTTTTAAGACTGATTTTGATTTGACAGAACTGTAAAAAATTAAATATGTATTTAATATCGTAATTAACTATTGAGTCGCGTGTAGACCCGCCCTTATTCAGCGTCAAATTAAAATTACAAATAATAGGGAGTTGAGAGTTTGTACTTTTCTTTTAGAATATTTTTTTATTTATTAAGTACTAAAGGCTTGGAAGAGATCGATCGAAAGGAAAATGGCTTGTTTTTGCATTCATTTAGATCTTTATTTTGCATTTAAACGCTACCAATACATTACTTAAGAGGGCACCTGACGTCAAATAAAAAACGTTTTCGTGATACCGCGCCTCCCGCCACCCGTCGTTCTCTGACAATCTACGCGCATTGACAGGCAGTGCTGTAACGCAGTCTACTAGATGTAGATGCACGCCTCGTATAATAATATTATCTACGACGCATTTTAGTCCATTGAAATGTTAAATTTATTTGAGACTTTCGCGTTTGTGACACGTATTGTATTTACTTTACGGGTTTTAACACGATAAAATATCAATTGATCTATAATATTTTATAGTGTTAAACCCGTAAAGTAATTACAATAAATGTTAATTTATTTAGGCCTTACCTCGCGTTTCTCAGAAAATGTAATTTAATTTTTTAATGTGTAGGTGGGTGGTGTCAATAGAAGCTTAAGTTTAAGTTTATGGGGTCGTCACTGTTGTCCCTCGGCCGCCATCTTGGAAAACGGGATGTAAAGGGTTTTCGCGCTGTAAAATTTTTATCAAAAATTAAACGTAGAAAATTAAATCCTATACAATTTTGTTTCTATTAGTTTTTATCGCCAAGTATCTAATAAAAAAGTTATAAACAACTATAAGTTAAAATTTTAAAATAAATTTCCTTTCGAAAGTTATAACATTTTTTCAGGACATTTTACAATAAAATGACATTTGGTGGAGTAGGAGGAGTTTTGTAGAAGACTTATCAACTAACAATTTTCACTACTAAGTTTAATTTTATTTATTTATCTAGGTCTTACAGCGCTCTGAAGCGGACCAGTTTTTCCATCATACCAATGGTAATAGGAATACAATAATAACAAAACGTTACCTTTTCTATTAATATATTTTTTTATTCATATTATTTTATTCATTATGATCTTAACATTCCTATGCTATTATATTTACTTCCTATGCATACAAATATGTTTTTTTACAGTTTTCCCCAATGTTAAATATAGAACCATAAGCAGGCTTGCTATTAATGTTATTATTTGTCCTACGTAGCACAACTGTCGAATCCTTTCTATGTACTCTTCTAATTGTGCTACATATTTCACCAAGTGCAGTGAAGGTAAGCTTCTATTGACCCCCCTCTACATATTAAAAAAAATCAATTGCGTCCTCTAAGAAACTCAACGGTAACTTATCAATAGACTATTTACCGACTGCGTCAAAAGGGACACGATTTTCAACTGTAGAAATATATTTTCTTGATATGATTACTTTCATCGGTTTTTCATCTATGACTATATAATATATATCTCTAATATTCTACGTACCTTTATTGCATTTTATATTTATACTATTTGACCGCGCTACGCGTTGCTGTGATAATAAAAATATCATGGCAATCGAAATAAAATTTAGCCTATATTTGAAATAGAATGAAATTAATCCTGCTAACCATATATTATCGAAATCGGTTCAGTAGTTTCCGGGTCCATAGCGGAAAACACCGTGATACGAGATTTCCGTATATTTTGTACAAGCTGTGCCGTGTGTGATGTGCTACACCACCAACAGATACGTCAGCATGGACTATCATAGCAATATATAAAATTCATTGGAATTACAGTGGCGCCATCTGTCGAAAATTGGTCATACCAACGTAGAAACCTTCGTAGGCGCTTTCAGAACAACATTACTAAAGATCATCACATTCTCAAATGCATTATGCATTGCGATTCTAGAAAGGACCTACAGAAAACATTATATATATATATAGTAATCTGTGATAATGTAGCATTCAAATGGTTCCCCTTTACAATATTAGTATAGATGTGTAAGTTTCCGGTAGCCCATTGAGGACGAAGGAAGAACAAAATGATCACCTCTGTATAACCACTACGCGGATGACTATGAGTGTCAGTAGTCATGAAAATATTATATACAATAAAAATGTGTGTAAGTTTCCTGTGGCCCATTGATTGATAATAATTATTATACAAACGTATTGTTCTCCTCCTATCCTCCCTCCATAGAAGTGACTTATACAAATTATAATATATGCCAACCCAATTCGGCTGCAATACAGCAATAGTAATACCGTATCAATACAATTATTCTGGCATAATATGTTATCGCAACAATAATTAATTAATTAATTAATGTAATTCATGCAAAAATTAATCATGGGGCATCACTAGTCGTTGAAAAACTAAAAATCGAATTACGACGGTGACGACAAAATTGCGCATAGGTCCGCTCTGTAGGAAAGCCAAAGGCTTACTAATGTCATGGCGAGGCAATGGAAGTGCATATTAATTTCATAATAAAAGTTTAAAAATTGATTAAAAATAAATTATAGTGATTAGAAAAAAAGTGTTCTGGGGAATATTTTAGATTTTTAATTGTTCATCACATATTAAAATATAATAAATAAATTATAGCAAATTTACGAGATTTACGTCAAAATTATGAAAATTTGTATTTTTTAAAAATTAAAACCATCGAGATTTTTTTCAGTAATCGTGTTTTTACGATGGAGAGTGTATTTTCAATGAACTGAAGTATCTTGTATAAAAATTTGAATCTCCTAGACCTTATAACTTCTGAGATATGTATCAATTAAAAGTCTCATTTAGCGCCAGGTGCCCTCACAGCCATACACCGCACGTATTTTTAAGAGCACTGTTATTTCGCACCATTTTGAACATATTGCTCAGGTTATTATGACTTCAATTTTGTGATTTTGACAAGATATTTAATTGATATAACAACAAGTTTGGTTAAAACCATCTAATAAATTTGGTATAAATCTGTGCTGTGATTTAACTCTACTACTTTTAACAACAATTTAATAAACTTTTGCCCTTATCAAAAAAGAAAAACAAATAAATGAATTACTGGGGTATCCGCTAATGCGGTTTTCAATATTTGTATTGTTTTTTAATAATTTTCATAAATTGATTTGTGTAATTCAAGGTAATTCCGTGGGGTTTCTACAGACTTTTGAAAAGAGTGAGAGAAGATTACGGAAATCCTCCAGTTTTCATTGCCGAAAACGGATATTCAAGTTACACAGGATTAATAGATGACAAAAGAATAGATTTCTTCAGAGCGTACCTGAGCTCCATGTTGGACGCAATCGACGAAGGGTCCAACGTCATGGCATACACGGCGTGGAGCCTCATGGATAACTTCGAATGGGTGGAAGGATTCAAGTGAGTTCTGTATTATTCAGATATTTTACCGTCTGTGACGTTAAGAAGTATCGGACTATATTAAGCATTAGTTGTATGTCATTATCATGTCTTAAAAACTAAACCTTCTGAATTAGGATAAAGGTCAATGATCTCCGAGAAGATCCATGAGTTTTGAAAATTAAAAGAGTTCTGTATCCTGCAGTAAAAAGGGAATAGTAACGAAATCATTATATCTATATAACTAGCAACATCGTGCGTAATATACTTGCGTGTATTTGTGTAATAAGTTTAGTCCACAATTATTAGGTATTATAGCTATATCTCCCGGGTTCGGTAATAGTAGCTTATTACTTATGAATAATATTCGCATTAGTATATTTTGTCGGAATCATTTATTATTATGCGAGTATATGCGGATATGTCTCTATACTCTTCAATACTCTTCTATCATTGTCATTAGTAGAATGTAGTAATGTAGGGGTCTCGGACCCCTACATTACTACATAACCTTCACTTAAAACCGGTATTATGTAAACCTTGTGACCCGCTTGGTGCCGGTACGATTCTACTATTCATACTATTGCTCTATAAAATATTTTGATTAATTAATTGAACAGTTATAGTCCGTTCGTGGTAGCTTGACAATAGCGAGCTTGACCTTTATATGTTTTTTTTTATTTATTACTTACTAATTATTTTTATTTTTTAATTACCACTGCACTTAAACTTTAGTTTCTACTTATATTATAAAGAGGAAAGATTTGTGTGTGAGTGTGTGTGTGTGTGTTTGTATGTAACGAATAGGCTCCGAAAGTACTGGACCGATTTTTTTTTAATTATTTCACCATTTTAATGCTACATTATCACAGATTAACCACTTTTATCACGGGAAAATGCTTCATTCTCATAGGAAAACGGGTAAACTTTTAAACGGCTGAACCGATTGGGTTGAATTTTTATATGGGCATTTCGATGGTTTCCTGGATGCTAAAAAATACAATTGTATACGGTAGGTGGCGCTGCTGTTGGTATGTCAACTACTAAACGCCTTGACATAGCCTCTATGCAGATGTCTATGAGCGTCGGGAGTCATGAAAATGGCTCCGACTGCTCGTTTGCCCCCATACCATAAAAAAAAAAAAAAAAAAAAAAGAAACAAAAAATAGGGCGTGTCAATGATCGGTATTGTAGTGTGTCTAGCACTACGTTAGCGTAGGAATATAAATTAAGGTTTATATTATAGAAACTATTTGAATGAAAGAATAGAAACTTCGCGATAGTTAAGTTTTTAATATGAAGATATTTTAGATTCAAACGAATGAATTCGAATAGTGTCTAGTTTGACAAGAAAATATTTTTATTCTGAGATTATTCTTCTAGAAGACTTGGGGGCGAGAACCCTGAGGCCTAGGAAAAACTATATGAATGTAATATGTGTAATTTCCGAGAATAAAATAATATCCATTCTACAAGTTGTATAATTGCAGTAGTCTAATAAACAAACTATTCAGCCAGATTGGCAAAGATCATAATTAAGTCATAAGTAATCACATCTCTGGAATAGGCAATCGGAGGTTACTATTATAAGTGGACCTGCACTAAGACGCCCCCACCAAGGACTCTACAGTATTGCCAAATAACGCGAGCAGTATAACATATTAAACTGTGACATTTTTAATTTACAGAGAACGTTTCGGTCTGTACGAAGTGGACCACGACAGTCCGAACCGAACCCGCACGCCGCGCAAGTCCGCGTACGCCTACAAGCAGCTCGTGCGCACGCGCACGCTCGACTACTCCTACGAGCCCGATATGTCCCTCCCGCTCTCCATTGATCCAGGGCATTAGTGATACACACCTTAACCTTAAAAAGGGACGCAGAAAGATATCGTGACTGAAAACCCTACGACAGCGGTTCTCCATCAGCACATAGTCACTGCCTCTCAGTAAAGAAGACTCAACCTAAGCTAAGCAATAATCAATAAAAATAATAAAAGCCATACCATATTTATTTTTAATCAATAGATATTTTTTTATGGTATAAAGGAGGAAACGAAAGAGCAATCGGAGCCATTTTCACGACTACCCACCATTTACCATATACCATAGACATCCACATAAAGGTTATACATATGCGTTGCCCCCTTTCCTCCTCCTCATATTAAATACAAGGAAAATAAAGTAAAACCGTTAAGGAAATACTGCACTTATTTATAGATTTATGAGATATCCTTCGATAACATCTAATATAAGTACTTTGAGATATTTTAATACATAATATGTTAGGTACATATTATGTACTATACTACTATAAGTACTACTAAAAACTTGTGTGTGAAGTACACACAAGTTTTTTAGAATTAAACACATTATATAAAATATAGTTTAAAAAATTATATATCGCATAATATATTAGTTATGTGGACGTAGGTGGTCACTTGTGGTCTCCGACTGCTCGTTTGTATAGAGTTTTCTTAAATTCTTCTTCTTCTTCTCTTCTTCTTCGGATATGGTAAGAGCATCGTAGGGCCACATAACGCTTTTCAATTATTCACATACGCCATTATGCATAATATGTATTTTTCACATACTACCTTATACACTTATGATGTAATACTCCTCATGTTAATCTATCCTCCATGATAACGTAGACAATTGTGTATCAAATTCATGTGGGTGATACCCACTTAAGATAAATGTTACCAACGGATGTACCACTATCAGATACCGACATACAAGCGAAGCAACCCTGTTCCGCACGGCTGCAGCTTCGTTCAAATGTGCTATTTGCAGCCACAGAATACAAAGCTACAAAAGGCATCGTTTATTTTTTAGTACGAGGTAGTGCCACACTGCTTTGCAGCCGAATTTAGTCGGCACGACCGGGGAGGAACCTCTCGCTTACAAGAGGTCGGCGTAGAATCACAGCTATGCTGTCGCGTTTTTTTCCGTGTGTAAGTTTCCTGTGGACCATTGAGGAGGAAGAATGTGTGAAGAAAGGCAACGCATTTGCATAGCCTTGGTTGTATGGATCGTTGCGTTCTCCCTTATGGAATAAAAAGGTAATCTCCAGTGAGAGTGTAGTTCATTTCTCATACCAACTCTCGGCGGTCGCGCTTGGGTCGTCGAATTTAACTTATACCTACACCATGAAGTACCGTAGTGGCACTCGGAAGGAAACAAGAATAACAGAAATATAAATTCAAATAGAAAAAATTGTAGTCCAAATTATAGCTGTTCCCATGTCTTTTAGCTTTTGCGTGTCTACCCTACTAATATTATAAATGTGAAAGTTCGTATGTTTGTTTGTTTGTTACTCCTTCACGCAAAAACTGCCAAACTGATTTTCCTGAAATTTGAAACACACAGAGAGTAACTTGGATTAACACATAAAACAGTTTTTCTCCTGAAAAAATGTTCCTATGGGATGCTATTGAATGGTTTTCTATTTTCTACTGGATCGACATTTACGCGGGTGAAACCGCGGGGCGCAGCTAGTAGTTTGTAGTGGCGTAGAGGAGGACACGGCTGACCACACTCTTGAGATGTGCCCTGCGTGGTCTCAGCACCGTCGCGACCTACAGACCGTGCTCAGAAGAGAAGACCTATCACTGTCGAGTGTCGTTCTGGACGGCAGTGGCCTCCTCTTGCCAGGAGGTGATGTCCTGCAAGGAAACGGCGCAACGCATCCGACAATAAGCTGCGAGCGAAGGCTCGGTTAGAAATCGTGTAGGAGCTCGCAGAAGGCGCTACTTATAGCGTCTTCTGCCATGAAAATAGGCGGTCGGGGTTCGAGGATGGGCATCTGACCCCATGAGGCTACCAAGTCGTCGGTGTCGTTCTAATAGCCGAAGCGACCCCTTTCGTGATGAAGACCGGTCCTTCAAAGGGGACCGGCCAGTAGCTGAGGTATTCTGTTGCTGATAGACCCAGGTTACCCCTCGCCACAGGGGCCGAGGGCTGTCGCAAGTATTTTAGTCGGTAGGGACACGCTTCTTCTTGTGCTGGGTCCGACTCACTCTTCCGTCTCACCCAGGGCTGGTTGGAAGGTGCATAAATGCATTTTATCTGCGTCACAAAAAATAGGATAGTTTTTATCCTGAAAAAATGTTCCTATGGGATGCCATGGGATCATTTTCTATTTTCCACGGAATCGAAATTTAAGCGGGTGAAACCACGGAGCGCAGCTAGTTGTTAATAACTTTAAAATCTTTTGAGTGTGTATTGTGTGTTCTTTGTAGCCTCTTTCGCCTTCTTTCGGTATCAATAATTGCTTGAATCCCTTTAATAGCATTGATCGGCAATGGTAAAAGCAGCTGTGGAACTGATTTCCTTTTTAACAATTTTCGCAGTGAATTTATTTTAATACAATTAGGACAAAAATAAGATTTACATTAGCAGCATTTAAGCAACTTCAGTTTATTAAATCTTCCCTATGTATCAATCTTAACTACTCAGTTCGGCACAATAGCCCGCGTAGTAAAAAAAATATTTTACCATATATTAATCCAAAAAAAAAAAACAAAAAAACATACAAAATTTTACAATATTCACAATGGAGAATCCCTAATAACTTCTAAATGTACTTACTGTAATGTAACTTAGGTTCTGTATGTGTAATTTCTAAATTACCCTATTTACACAATTTCTTTTGCCCTATCCGTTTTAGACTTAGATAAAGTATATTATTTATATGAGGTTTTAGGCCTAACAAATGAAATTAAAGACAACACAATATCTACACAAACAAAACATTTTATGTTGTCAACTAATTCATGAATCAAGTGCCACTTGTAAAGGGCTTGGCCCTTACATAAACTACTATTATATCCCTATATCAAATCCACTCAGCTATTCATCATCAGCCACAGTCAACCACCTTAAAACAAGATAAGAGCACCTGGACCATAATTAATATAACACAGTACATAATTCTCAACCACACTCCCAGACTACAATAAAGACCACCAGCGCAGTTTCACCCGAATTGCGCAAGAGTTATTGCCGAACGTGATCGAAACAGCTGACTTTGCGGACACGAAGTCATCGAGGTCCGTGAGAAACAAGGAGACTCCAGTTTTGGCACCAACTTCGTCCAAGCATAGTTACTAAAATATTAATTGTAATTAATTTAAGCCAGTACAATAAAAATATATTGTAATCTTTTATTATAATAAATCTGTAAGGAAAATTGTTTTTTTTAAGACCTCTGGCTGCGACCACCATAATTCACATAACAACATATTCATGTCATGATCACCAAAAATAGCAACTCCTAGTTAGTGGGTAATAATGACCTTGTTAGGTTCGCTCAGCAGGAAACATCGACTCTTTGAAACAATTGATAGCTTAAAAAACAACAAGTCACAGATTATTGTTGACTTTAAACATCCGTTCAATGAACAGTTTCTATAACTTCTTATTTGTTACTCCATTTTGTGCACAAAAAAGTCAACAATTGTATGTCACTCAGACCGAGCTACCGTGTCAGTAAGCGGACTCTGTGCGTGCGTTGCTCGAGCCCGTTTTGGAAATATATTGACGTGTGCACCCTTATTCAGTGCTGCAGTAGAAAGTAATCATTATTATTATTATTATTATTTTATTATTATTATTAGTAGTAAGTAAATAGCCATTACCTTATATATTATAAACCATATAATATATATATAGTGAATATAGGTATATTGTTAATAGTCAATGTCTCATATTTCCTTAAAAGGTTTCCTGTAAAGGCATCTCCACGCTTATGAAAATGATCCTCCCCCATGTGATTAAATTTCCACGCTCAGGAAAATGACTTCGAAAGTCGAAGTCTATAACTACGTGAGCCTCGCACACAATCTCACCTAAGGTAAGTCTTCACTTAAAGTCGAATCTGTATATTGTAACGGACTTCGTTGTGCGTCAAATATAAAAATAGACAATCATGACAGAATATAGCCTATGTTACTTCCTCATAATGTAACTTTCTATAAGAGAAAGAATTTAGGAAGGAAATTAAGTATTCGATACAAATAAACAAAAGACAAATACTTATATGCTTAGCAATTTCTGGAGCTTTTTTATTTTTATTTATGGTTAGTTTACCAATTGGATAGTTAGACGACGAATAGTTAGGAGTATAGTTATTATTTAGAGCTAGTACAACAAACTGACGAGAAGTAATCAAATTATTTAAAAAATTGAGATAATTTTTTTATGTCTAGTAACCCTTTACATGCGCAAACATAAAAACACTATCACTATTTTAATACTACATTAGGTTCTACGCAACATTTCGTCCGCCTTTTTTAAGGTCTTCGTTTCATGCTAAGATTTTTTATGATTTGAATCTGAAACCAGACGATTCATACTATAGATATTAAATTCAAGCGTGCTCGACTAAATTTGCGGGATGAAAAAAGAAGTAGTCGCCCTGTTATGGCTGTCTCGGAAGAAAAAGTGCTAAAAATCAAAAAAAAAATTAAGAGTATAAGGAAAATTACGTATCAGGAAATTCAGCGCATAATGTAGATTGGATCAGGAAGCGTTCATGAGATTTTACAAGAACATCTTCGTGTGAGGAGGATAGTTTCATGCTGGGTGCCACACAACCACAGTGAGGCACAAAAACAGACCCGGTGGAATGGTGCCGTAACGTGATAGATAAATTCGTTTACGACATCATCACAGCTTATGAGTCCAGGATTTGATAAATGCGATACAAAAACGAAGCGGCAGTAGATTGTTCGGGTGTTTCAAAACGAAGCGACGCCTACCAAGGTAAAGCGATCTAGAAGCGTAAGGAAGATTTGTTCGCTAGCTACTTCAATGTGACCGCCTTCTTGGTATCAATTCCTTTACATAATCAAAGGGGCATTAACGCTGAATAGTATACTACCACATGCTTGCCAGAAGTTTTTTAGGGTTCCGTACCCAAAGGGTAAAAAAGGCTCCGATGTCCGTCCGTCTGTCACCAGGCTGTATCTCATGAACTATGATAGTTAGACAGTTGAAATTTTCACAGATGGTGTATTTCTGTTGCCGCTATAACAACAAATACTAAAAAAATAAATAATATGAATATTTAAAGGGGCCCCCATACAATAAAAGTGATTTTTTTGCTCGTTTTTGCTCGATGTTGACAACGGCAACAGGTAGACACTTGAAATATTCACAGAATGTTCTGAACCACACGTGATCCCATCTAAGCGTGTTCAATGTAATCAATATTGTAATACCGGTGTGGGCCGCCAGAGGCGGTTCGGTCGCTTACCGGGCGAATTGTGACGCGTGAGTTTTGATTACGACGCCATGTTGTTGCTTTTCTTGAGAGATCGATGTCTGACTTGTTAATTGTTTTACGATTATTGTTTGTTGCCGGAAATCAGTCGCGTCATTATTAATTGCAGACGCCTAATATCGCATTTAGATTTGAGTTGTGATCCCATAATATAATTTACGTATTGTTTTCCCTGTTAATATTATCGGGAGTGTAAATTAATTGTTTGGACTAAAATTTGAACCTATGTGTGTTGTAAATGTGAATAATTGAACAATTGAAAACCATTGTTGTGAGGCTTGCCTAAGAAGATTCATATTTCGGGCGGATTGCAGCTTCACAGAAGGCTAAGTATATCTCATTACAAGCTTGAAATTTATGGCCATAGGTTTTAGAGGTTAATGTGATATATATTAAGCCGGACCCCGGAGACACAAGGTAATTGCACCTATTTAAGTTTTAATGTAGCTCTGCGTAATAGCAGACAAAGTTCTTTCTGATTTGAGCCCTGTGTATAACATTCCTTCCACTGCGCAACAAATCCAGGGTCAGAACTGAACATAGAATATTAAGTTATATATCGTCTTTAAAAAACATTAATTAACTTAAAATAAAAGGGGGCTCCCATACAACAAATGTGATTTTATTGCTCGATACTGATAACGGCAACAGGTAGACGAGTGAAATATTCACAGAAAATTAATTTATTATTATTCACCTTAAAAATAAGTATTTATTTTAAAATAAAATAATATTTAAAGGGGGCTCCCATACAACAAACGTGATTTTATTGCTCGATACTGACAACGGCAACAGGTAGACGAGTGAAATAGTCACAGAATATTAATTTATTATTATTCACCTTAAAAATAAATATTTATTTTAAAATAAAATAATATTTAAGGGGGGCTCCCATACAACAAACGTGATTTTTTCGAATCTTTTCGTCTTATTATACAGTGTAGTAGTAGTGTAAGTAGACAATAGTACGGAATCCTTCGTGCGCGAGTCCGACTCGCACTTGGCCGTTTTTATTCAGTTGTGAGAAACATGCGACCAAACACAATACTCCACGGGTTACTGCTTCTCCATTACAACGCACCCGCGCACACCGAGCTTAAAACAAGGTATTTCCTGGACAGCATGCAGATCAAACTCTTGGGTCACCCCCCTTACAGTCTTGATCTGGCACCGTGTGACTTCTTTTATTCTCTAAAACAAAAAATTTGTTCAAAGGGAGACAATTTTCTTCGCCGGAAGATGCGCTGTTAGTGTTTGAGCAGGCTGTAAATGGGGTGTCTGCGGCAGAATGCGAAAACTGTTTCAAAAACTGGTTTAGACACATGAAATTTTGTATTAAGGACCAGGAAGGAAAACTCTGCACCTTTCCTTTGAAAAGATTTAATAAAAATATTTGTCTACAAAATATTTTTTTTTATTTTCGCAAAACTTTCAGAGTTTCCCAAGTATCTCTTCTTGATCACCAATCGGGTGTTGTTAATGTTTAAAAAGTCATTACAAATTAACTACAATCACCATGTCTTAAACGTAAACGTTAGATGAGAACGTTTGTAGGCACTTAGGCAAATCTGCAGAAGCCAGAATGTTATGAGATCAAATTGTAATATAACAGATACAATGTACAATAATATGATAGTTATTTCTTTTCCCGAAAAATGTATACTTTCCGTGGAAAAGATATTTATTCATTTATTTATTAAAGGAACACCAACAACACACATTTTACATTCGAGAAATATATAAATGAGTAGTATTGGCAAGTTCTTATTCGTGTGCCAATAACTGGCGTACAATATTATGTTATTTACATTTTAAATGTCAGGATATAAATGTTAATATAGTTAACTACTTACTAAAAAAAACAGGCCAAGTGCGAGTCGGACTCGCACATCGAGGATTCCGTAGGAACGGGAGGTATGAGCAAAAGTAATAGACGTTGAGAAAATTACACTTCCCTGCGACAAGTTGACAAACTTATATTTGCGGGTGCTTGCATACATTTAGTATAAAACGAACTACATGCATAAGTTGGTAATGATTTTTCCAGTAATATAAATTTTATTTACCAATTTTTAGATTTATTCCTAATTGTATATTGTAAGGTCTTAACTTCTTGCCAAATTTCAGAATTCTAGCTCAACGGGAAGTACCCTATAAATTTTCGAATAAGTGCGTTTTCATACAAAATTTGTGCATAAATGGGCTATAACATTTTATTGCGTTAACTTAGAAGTGTGATTTCAAGGCATCAAGACGTAACTGACCTCCGTATTTGACAAAAATTTCAGCTTAATCCTTTTACGCATTTTAGAGAAAAAGGTCTTGACAGACGTACAGACAGACGGACAAAAAAACCGATCCTATAAGGGTTCCGTTTTTTCTCCTTGAGATACGGAACCCTAAAAATTAAAATAAGTTAATTAAACATATTTGAAAAAAATAATACAAATATTAAATATGAAGAAAAGAAAACGATACTAACGAAGTCATAATACAAGTTCATGTCAAAATGTTAAAATGTTTGTCAAAAAGTTTATAAGTGCGTACAGTACAATAAAAACTATACATTTTTTTTGGTCTGAGATTATAATGTCCTGTGTAATCAGATTATAAAATTAAAAGTTAGGCTTAATTGTAATTAATCGTAAGAAATTATACCTGTAACATAAGCATAAAAATAAATACTAAACAAGAAAAATGAAGAACTAATTAGAAAAGTTAATAAGCTTGTGCCACTAGTAAGTTATCGGGAAGACGAGGAGTGGAGGACTTGGCAATGACAGCTCGAGTTCTTTTCTTAGATATTTTAGTCACCAGAGTGACATGCGGTATGTCATTATCGTCGATCGGTGCACCGATAATTGTGCTCAATTGGGTCAAGGTATTGAAAAATACTCTGCTCTGTGCTTGGGTATGCCATTAATTTCAAGATTACTTTCGCGCATGTGTTGTTCTATCAAAGAAAGTCTGTTGGATAGGTCTTTACCGTTGATTTTAGATCGTCATTTCCTTTTGAAGTGATTATATAAATTCCTCGTTGTGCTGCAAGCTATTTTTGTGGTCTTCGTATTGATCGCTGGGTATACTGGGATTACTTGCGGTGCAGTCATGTTAGCCGACCTGAAAATACGTCATGGTCCAATTTATCTCGTCAGCAATTCACTAACTCTCCACCAGTGCCTCCCAGAAGCTGTTCACTCAGCGGCCACACTCCGGTAACAACGTTGGATTATGAGCTAAAGCTGACGTAGGGGGCTCGGGATCAATATTACCCGAGCATCTTCGGCTATCCACCGAACTAGTTGTTTTGGCTGATAGCAGTCCACCAATGGTGGCAAGACACTCAGGCAAACGCAGGAAGGCCTAAAAGGTAGCAATAGGGATCTCGTAAAGGTAGCAATAGGCTCACCAAACTAGTGCATCCGGCCTCTCTCTGGTCGTAGCGGTTCACGGGTAGTCTTACGAGAGATTGCTCTTGTGTTTGCGCGTACACCTGAACACTTTACAGAGTGAACGCAGCAGCACCCAGGGTGACAAAACAGCTCTATTTAGGGAAGCACTGCTTTACCTGCCCAGCCAGGGAAGGGGCTAGCAAAGGTGCCTTAAAAAAATGCTCGTCTCATATATTCATGAGAGGCAGTAACCACGGCTGCCTATGCATCCATTGCTTTGTGGTCGACGACAAATAAAAGTACAAATCTATCTTATAATATCAGAAACATGACTTTAGGCGCATGGAATGTGCGCACTTTACTGGATAGTGAGAATAACGCCTGTCCTGAACGAAATGCTGCCGTCGTGGCTCAAGAGCTCCGCCGCTATGGTGTGGATATCGCGGCTTTAAGTGAGAACCATCTGGCGGACAAAGGCGAATTAGTGAGAGGTGGCGGTTACACTTTCTGTTGGAAAGGGACATCCATATCTGAGCGTATACGATCCGGTGTAGGATTTGCCATTATAAATACTATAGCCTCTAAACTAACAAACCGTCCCATTATTATTTCTGACCGCATTATAACTTTACGTATTTCCCTTAACAGCAAAAATCACTTGAACATTATAAGCATATATACCCCAACATTAACAAACAGCGACGACGTAAAAGATAATTCTACGTAGAACTCTATAAAGAGGTAGTGCCACACTGCATGCTTGCATGCAGCCGAATTGGGCCGGCACGACCGGGGAGGTACCTCTCGCAGAGAGGGCTTTTGGATAATTTTATCAAAATCCGGCTGCACTGACAAACTTGTGCGCTTATTAAGACTCCTGTATGACCATATGACTTGCTGCGTAACTTCAAATGGCGATCATTCAGAGTTTTTCTCCGTCACCTGTGGTGTCAAACAGGGATGTGTGCTAGCGCCTACTTTGTTTGCAACATATTTTGCCGTGGTTGTCAGACAAACCCTCAAGACCCTCAAGACAATATGTTATATTTTTATGCACAAACTTACTACGGCTACGAGACTTTGTTCGTTTGGTCGAAATGCAGTGCCTAGTTTTAAGAGTACGTTATAACAACTGGTTATAGTGAGAATGATTTGAACTTTCTTTGTTTTAACGCTGTAATTAATTATTATAATTATTTTCTGACAGTAGACGTTATTTGTTTTTACCACTGTTTTTATTGATGATCACTGTTTTATCTTAGTGAATAAGAGATTTTGCAATTATATATTTGTATGTTTGTCTTTGTTACGGTTGAGATTTGAAGTAAGAAATATAACTCACAGGGTAACATCGACAACTATTTAACACTGTCTTATCAGTTTCACTTACATTACTGTTGTCATCATACGCAAAAAAGATTAGTCGCACAAGTTTTAATGAGTTTTGTTAATTTATTTATTAAGGAGTAGCAAATACGTCCGATGCCCTTGACGGTAATTTTTTTAATTAATATATTACTCGATTCTAACTGAAAAGTACAGCTACGTAAGATATTTTTTGTAGTTATAATGTGTAACATTCGGGTAAAATTAAGTAGGTTCAAGGTTAAAGGTAATCAAGTAGGTTCCAAAACATATTTTAACCATTCATTTACTAATCGAAAACTAGATTATAGGAATATATAATCTAGTTTTCGATTAGTAAATGGGATTGGATTTTGTAATTGTGTAGTAATTGGGATAATGGATAATATGGGAAGATAGATTATAATAGGAAGTAAAATAGGATATGTTTTATAATGATTGTCATTTTTATTTATGACGTCGAACCCCTGTTCTAACCCGAACAGTAACCACGGATCGGCTAGTATACTAGTAATATTTTTGTTTTATGTCGCTATAACGTCACAGAAAATATATCCGAAATTCTGTCGAATCGGCAGCAAGGCAGGAGTGAGGAGAGGCATCGCCTCTTACCAAAGTATTTCTCAATCTCTTGTCACGGTGCTTGTGTTACTCCTCCGAAATGGCTGGTTCGAAAATCATGAAATTTTCTACGGTTTGAGAATAGTTCGTACGATATATTCGAGATTAGAATAGTTCGTACGATTGTCATTTTTTTATTCTGATATTTTCAAACTAAAGCGGAATAAATCTAGGGCTAGGAAAAAAGCCTTAAGGATTTTATACTGTTATTTTTCATAGCGAGGGTCATCAGGGTGAATTTCGTTTTAATAATTTATTTGTTCCCTTATAGGATAAAAAATGCAGCAATTGCAATAAACCTTAAACTCTACGAACGAACAGAAAGACTGAAGGGATTTAATTTTACAACTAGATAGGTTAAAAAACGAACTTGTAAATTATGTCACAACAGAATGATACGTAATCGTGTATATTGTGATTGCATTTAGACAAAAGACTTATCGATGTCAACTTATTCAAGATAAGTCAATCTTGAGAGGCACTCCTGAGCCGTAAACACTGTATATAATCATGTTAATAACGGAGATGGAGTTTATAAATAGGTGCCTGTGAAAATAAAAACCAAATCAAGAGTCTCATCCGCAGCGAGATGTTGAAACCTAAATTGTAAGTACATTTTATTATAGTGCCCACTTACCATACACCCGAGCCGTGCCCGCTTTGTTAGGCTGGCTTTCATTTTTATACTTTAAATATAAGATATGTTACGGCTAATCAAAGCGGCTATTTCTTAATATAAGATTTTTTAGGGTCGGATCAGTATTTACAAAGATTACCCCATATAAACAAATAACGTTAAAAATTTTGAATCTTTGTAATATTAGTGGGTAAGCGGATCAGTCGAGGATTTCTAATGACTACTAACACCCATAAACATCCGTCTAACTGTTATGTTATCCGAAAATTCACAGGAAACTTGTATAACGCACGAAATTCTACAGCTTAGGCGTCCCTTTGCCGCTATATCATGTGAGCGAGAGGTACTCCCGGTCTTGCCCGAACAATTTGGACTCTGTTTAAAAATTATAAAACCAATATGAAATTAAAAATAATAGGCACAGGTAATTAATTGTATTGAATAATAATTGTACAGTCTGTAAATATTAACACAAAATCTATATTGATACATACACTTACAGTTTATTTGCTTTGGCTTGTTTCGTCGCGGTGAGTGAAAGCGCGAAGGTCAAAGGAAATGTTCGTGAAATTCCAAAACAATTATTGTTTGGGACTGCCACAGCTTCGTACCAAGTTGAAGGGGCTTGGGATAAAGATGGTAAGTGCTTTGTTAAGTTGACGTAGGCTTGCGTTTGACCAGTACTTATAAACATTTTCAGTTGTGCAGTGATCTGTCGGTCAGTGTGTCACAAACTACTTTAAATAAACAGGGGTCCCATTAGTAATGGGCCACCTGATGATGTTGGGAAATAGAGAGTAGCGACGTAAGTTTAAAACACTAAAGTACATACATTTCTCTAGGTTTTCTAAAGTTTCGTAGAGATTGTTTACTATAGAAAGGTCTCCCTGTGTATTCTTATATTATTATAACATTTAAATGTACTTTACATATTAAGAAATAAACAAAATATAATGATTACAAAAAAAAATGCAATTTTTGCATTTAAATTTCCTATAAAAAAAAGACAAGACAACCGAAATGTTATCGAAGACAAATACCTATACAACAAAATCCGTCCAGTAGTATTTGCGTGAAAGCCGCACAAGACACAGACAAAATGATGTCTATGGTAGTACAGTTTTATTACATAAACCTGTAGATGTGTTAAAATTATTTTAATAAAAAAAAAATATATATATATAATA
>LUGF01019361.1:194032-207910 GCA_001625245.1 Calycopis cecrops | reverse complement strand
AATAAAAAACTGTGACACTGGAGACGACGCCAATGAATCATACAAGTTATACAAAAGAGACGTTGAAATGACGAGGGAGCTAGGAACTGATTTTTATCGATTTTCCTTATCCTGGACAAGAATCCTTCCCACTAGTTTTCCAGATAAGATCAACGAAGCTGGCGTGCAGTATTACAATGACCTAATTGACGAATTGGTGAAATATAACATCCAACCAATGGTGACCATTTACCATTGGGACTTACCACAAAAGCTGCAGGATTTAGGAGGATGGGCCAACCCCTACATTGTGGATTGGTTTACGGACTACTCTCGAGTTGTTTTCAACCTTTTCGGCGATCGAGTCAAGCACTGGATCACAATTAACGAGCCCAGAGAAATTTGTTACCAAGGCTACGCCGGGGCTACCATGGCGCCTTTGTTTAATATTTCTGGATATGCAGAGTATTTGTGCGCAAAGAATTTACTCCTGGCTCATGCCAAAACTTGGCACATGTATCACAATCAGTTCAGACCACACCAGGCTGGTACTGTTGGTATTACCATAAGCGCGTCGTGGTACGAACCAAGATCTGAAGATCATGAAGAAGCCATGGAAGATACTGCTCAATTTGAGGTATAGTTGAATAAGCGTAATGTTTTGTCAAAAAAATGTTGTGTGCAAATATGAATATAACATTTGAACCTATAGGAATTCCATTTAAAATCAAAGACAAACTAGGTTTTAGTTTGTAGTAAGCTTCAATGTTGACATTGTGTCACATCTACCTACCTTAAACTTAAAGGCAATCGTACAGATGGGATTGTAATATCGCGAATCAATGAGCTTGGTTTATTAAATTTAATAACACAAATATTATTATTTTAGTGGGGACAATACGCACACCCCATCTTTTCGAAAACTGGAGATTTCCCACCTGCGATGAAAAAGAGAATAAAAGAAAGAAGCAAGAAACAAGGCTTCTTTAGGTCGAGGCTTCCACAATTCACACGTAAAGAAATCGAATTCATCAGAGGAAGTTCCGATTTCTTCGGTCTCAACCACTACTCATCGGTAATCGTACACAGAGACGAGAATGTAGATGGGCTTCATCCGTCACCATCATATTACGACGACCTTGGAATAATTGCATCTGTGGACAGTGAATGGTCGACCGCAGCATCATCCTGGTTAAAGGTAGGTCACTTAACTGCCGTCTTTCAATGTGGCTATGTTAGCTATCGAATAAAATTGCTATTTCACGTAGGTAATGCACTGGAATTAATATCTTGAAGAGTTACCGTAAGAGCGTAACCGAGACGTGTGGGAAGAGTTCGAGAGTAGTCTCTCGTGTTGACGGCATAGATCGGAGACTGGAGAGTGACTTGGACACTGACGCTTTTCATAAGACTCACTCATTAGACCTGCCTCCTACGACAGTGCCTAAACTAAATATGCACATCTACTTGCACACATATAAAATGAACATCCTAATATTATTGTATTTTAATTATACACTGCAGTCACGGCATATTATATTCACAGTCGCCGAACGAAACAGACAAAAAAAATAAACTAACTTAATTTATTAAGATTATACTTGTTATTTAAGGTGGTGCCAAGTGGATTCCATAAACTTTTGAATAAAATAAAAAACGACTACGATAATCCTCCAGTTATAGTGACTGAAAACGGATACTCGACTATTGGTGGGATTAATGATGATGAAAGAATAGAGTACTTCAGATCTTACATTAACGCCATGTTGGACGCCATAGACGAAGGATGTGACGTCAGAGCTTACACCGCATGGAGTCTCATGGATAACTTTGAATGGATGCAAGGATACTCGTAAGTAACAACCAACATTAAACTGAAAAATATTTAAGGTGAATTTAACGATACCCCCCCATGTGCGGCATTTTAGGAGAAATATCTGGATGACGGTTATAGAAATACAATAGACATCTGGGATCGAAGCGGCTTCGGATGCGTACACTTATACACCTTCTTTTTTCTTGCTACCTTTACGTAAGCTACCCAGGAGTCCGGATGGATCAACCGGGTACATCAACGCCGCCATCTGCTGGTTCAGAGGTACGGGTAGAAGACCTACCAGCTGAGCTACTCTTTATCTGGCCTTTCCCCCAAGCCTATCCGGTATGGGTAGCCCTGTCCGCACACGAATTTTACTGTTTTATTATATCTATATCTATGCAGACTAAATTGCATTGAACAAAATTTTTGATTGTTTAATAATTTTCATAATTAGAGTAGATCATCCATAATTTACGTCATACTTCAAAATTTAGTTTTGCAATGACACGAGGCTGGAGTATAGTGCGAACGAACATAAATCTGAACTGAAAAGTACACAAGAGCCTTAACGCGGTTAGTGTTGCCATTTCATACAATTTTATTTTCATATTTTTACTAATGGCATAATCTCTTAAGTAACTCCAAAGATAACACTAGTTTACAAGTTTTGATATTTTTACACACAATTGGAGAGACCACTATTTTCAAAAAGTTTTAAACCGTCAATCCAAAATTCGATGTTCAAATGATGTCTACTATCCGGTCAGTTTTTCAGGGACGTTTTACTTAAGTGGATAAATACCAATTATTCGGCATAGATTTGATTTTTTTTTCACTTTAACATATTTTTTTCCACAAATTTTGCCATGGTGTGTGAAAATTTATAGAAAATTAAAGTTCTTACTAAAATTTTGGGATTTGATTTGAATCATGTAAATATTTTAGGAATGTAGGAAATTCCAATTTCTGGAGTAAAATATCTCAAAAATTTTAAATACTGTATTTTTTGCTTATTTTTCTTTGGGTTAAATGTCTAAAACAATAAACCAATATGTTTCATTTTATTTATAAAAACCGCGTAAACTAGTGTAATTATATACGCGCTAGATTGAAAAATATGTGAACAATGATCGGTTTGGCCGATTAGTCGGCCATTTTACAACCGAGTAGGCTAGTCGGACAAAGTAATAGCCGCCACGACACATCTCTACTTTATTGTAATAATATTGTAGCAGTTTTTCGTTGTCTGAAAACAAGGTTAAAACGAGATTTCCTGACAATCAAACCAAGTAAGATCGACTTTTTGCCCCCAAAAGACTTTGCATAACCTCTAGCGATTATTGTGTAATGTAGTAATTTCATGATAATCGCTGAAGTCATTTCATTTAAAGATATGAGCATAGACTTAATATACTTTTTATTAAGTCTATGGATATGAGATGAATCCCGCACTTGCTTTATTCAACAGCAATGCCACTTTAGAACGTGTGTCTAAGGTATTTTAAACAGGCTCGTAAGTAAATATTGCTATGTTAAAACTCGTTATAACAGTTTGGTTTGGAGTTCATTGAAAGAGCCAATTTGGATAAGCAAACGGATAGTCTTCGTTACTAATTCTTAAGCTCGAAATATTGTGAAAGGACCTAAGACATCGTTACTGTTGGCAATGCCAGTGCAAACCGTCTGGCAGCCCAGGTGTAATTTCTTGGGTATTAGTAATCTTATACTTTCAGTTGATCCGTTTCTTTTAAATAATACACATTTAGGATTCAAACGAATAATGTATTTGTTCAATTTGCAGAGAACGATTTGGCTTGTACGAGGTGGACTACGAGAGCCCGCAGCGAACACGCACCCCGCGCAAGTCAGCGTACTTCTACAAAGAGATGCTGCGCACGCGCACGCTGGACCTCGCCTACGAGCCCGACGCCACTTTACCGATGACCATTGATGAGGGACATTAAATCTCTTCATCTATCAGCATCAGTCAAGTGCAGCCTTTACCCATCCCAGTGGTGTACTTATAGTGGAGCAAGTTGGTAAATTGCCACGGCCTCGGTCAGAGGTACCTCCGGTCAGAAAACAGTGTTCACAGTAAGAACAGTGGTTAGTTGACTTTCAAAACGCGGTCACTTTGGAAATTTATTGACTCTAGGCCACCAGATTTCTAGATTTGACAAGCTCACGATCACCTTAACGTGCCATTTGTGACGAACAGATATTTTTTTATACATGTGTGTGTGGTAAGGAATACCGATGTCAACATTGTGTTCAACGTATTCATTGTCCCGGTTCCTTCCATATAAATAAACCATTAGTATGTAAGGTAGAATAAAATTGTATGTTACTTGTTATCTAAAAAACAAAAATGTCTTACTAATGTAGTTGTAAGGAAAATTGTATAAATAACTAATACTAATCTTGTCTTAGATAGGTACTTAAATAAATAAATGATCTTTGTTAATATATCATATTATTATATAAATCAGGTTGGAACAACAAAATACGTTCAAAGCAAAACCAAATTTCAAGTCATGGAGTTTAGAAATCCATGAAAGAGTCAATCAAGTTCAGTAGAAAAGATGAGATAAATCACAACAAATGTGTTTTAATATTTCAGCATATACTACTCTCAAACCCGCTGGACCCACATATTTTTATTTGTATAAATTCACGAAAATGTTCTATTTTAGTACAAACTTGGTGAGATAGATATAAATCAATACAGTTTGATTTATAGCGCTGCAGAATAGACGATTGTGTACACACCACGCTACGGTTTCGTCTCGTATTTTATTTTTAGTTTTTAGTATTTTACAAGCATCTTTTACAGCCGCAACGAATTTCGTTTTTGGGTCAGCTTGAGACGTGACAATACAAATATATGAACATAGTCATGATCATCGTGATCAGCTTGCAATCCCACACCACTACCGTTAGAGAATACTTCGTCTGCATCTCTTTGTATGAACGTAGGATATCTTTGTATGAATCGTGAATTGTTTCTAACGATCCAGGGTTCGCGTATTTACATTGATCTTATATATACTTAAGAGCAAAGAAAGGTGATGAGGTACTGGCAATAATAAAGTATTATTACATGTTAAAAAGTAAAAAAAAATTCATTCTATTTTCCTGCTGATATATCTTTAAATAATATTTAAACAGTACCTAATACCCCGGGTTACGCTACCCCGACTTTTTAATTTTCTCGTCTATTCGGTTTTTGGATGAACGCCGCGTCAAGGTGAAGCGGCCTGCTTTTGTTTTTTGACTCCCCCGGCTACTTATATTTACACTGTGGCCCCGGTGCAAGCAATGCGATTAATGACGTTCTCGAGCTTGGTAGACAAATAAATTTAGAAATGGATAGTGATAACGTTCAAGTACTGCTGGATGCACACAATGAGGAGCTTACAATTGATGAGCTCATGACAATGCGTAAACAAGAGGAAGTCTAGACTTTTGATTTTTTGGACCCAGTTCAATTAGAAGGTCAAATATCAGTTGGAAACCCGGTAGAAGCCCTCAGTTCAATTTAGAAAGGGTTAAAAATTTTGGAAAGCATAGACTGAAGTCTATGCGAGGAGCGCATTTTTGTTATAAAACACGGAATAAAAAAAATCTAGTATGCTAGGAGGAGATATTACGGGAGAAGAAAAAAATATTAACTCCCCAGATGACTTTTTAGATTTTATGAAACCTTCTACATCAAAATTACTTTGGATTGTGTTTATGCATTTTATAATACTATTATTATAATATAATTTGTCATAATATCTAGATTTAGATACAAATTTGTTTCCTTAATTATAGTTTTCTCTATATTTAGTCTCCGGTCCCAATTAAACATACCATGTATTTTTGACTAACGCGGATAGCGCTAGGTCCCCACCTATTGCGTAAATCGCGGGTAATAAAATCAGGGTATGACTGTAAGTTTTGAATACATTAGTATAAGGCAAATGACGGTCTCAAAAGAATAGGAGTTCGAGAATTCATTATAATACGATTGCTTACAATATTTGGTTATCCAGAAGGAAGCGTGTCCTTGGCGGCTAGCCAATGGTTTCTTCCACGACAACAGAACGACATTTATCGTTAGAGGATAGACAGAAAATGATCGCGCAATATGATGGTTAATTGCATTCGAGTCTTACCAAAAGCGTGTAATTGTAACATCGAACAATAAGCGGTGCTGGTGAATACTGGAAGTATTTGTACAATACAATACAAAACTGTTCAATCGGTGTGGCGGACATTGGACAGTGATGTTCGGTACTTAGGTGAACTCAAATAACTAGCATGATTCCAATTGACTTCAGGTGTGCTCTTCTCTTTCGCTCTCTCTCTCTTTCTCTCTCTCTCTCTCTTATAATAAAAGCGGACAAAGCAAGAAGGCTATTCTTGTGCACGGAACAAGCTCATTCCTTTTTACTGACTCGAAATTGGTGAGATTGTTTGTTGTGACGAACAATTAATAACGCCTCTATGGATATATCAGTGGCTTATCCCGCAAGCCTGATTACTAACGACGGAGAAGAAGAATATTTGATATTTTTATTACTTAGTGTGATTAATCAGTTACTCGCACCAATTATGGATTTTCTTAACTGCTTAATTGCCTATATTAATATTATAAAGAGGAAAGATTTGTTTGTGTGTGTGTTTGTGTGTAACGAATAGGATAGGATAGTACAGGATCGATTTCAAAAATTCTTTCACTATTTGAATGCTACACTATCACAAATTAATAAAGGCTATTTTTTATTACGAGACACTGCTGCATTCCCATGGAGAAACGGGTAAAGTTCTAAACGGCTGAACCAATTGGGTTAAAATTTTTTATGGATATTTCGATGGTTTCCTGAATGCTTAAAAATGCAATTGAATTCGGTAGGTAGCTTTGCTGTCGGTATGTTAACTACTTAATGCCTTGACCAATTGGGATGAAATTTTGTGTGCATTTTCATTGTTTCACAGACACGACGAATGTATTATCTATAATTAAAAACATGAATGTTTTCTGTATGTCCTTTCTAGAATCGTAATGTATAATGCATTTGAGAATGTGATGATCTTTAGTAACGTTGTTCTGAAAGCGCCCACCAAGATTTCTACTCTAAAATTGGCCATACTAGACCAATTTTCGACAGATGTCTGTCCACTGTCATTCCAATGAATTTTATTTGTAGACAGATTTTATATATTGCTATGACAGTCCATGCTGACGTATCATCTATTGGTGGCGTAGCAACGCGTGCACGGTACAGCTAGTTATATATAAAAAGGATACGTATCGAACCATATATAATATAGGAATAAGTGGAATTCATGCAAATGTCTCAGGGGATATATCGTAGTGTTACCGGTGTAGTCTATTATAGCGACCTCGTGGTCAATTTAGGGAACTTTCGTGCGTTCAAACAATTTTGTCATAAATATTACTGGCAGCAAATAAATATAACTCAATCATAATAATACCCCTGATAACAACAAAGTTTCCATATCAATTCATTTATTTATATTTCCGTGGTGCGTAGTAGCCGGGCTTCACCAGGCTACCCTCTCTACTTCTTGGCTTATTTAAGTCACTGCAATCTTGTACTGTCTCCCGCTTTGATTAGGGAGGGAAATTGGAATTACTTCCTACTCCTCCTACTTTCTTCTGATTAAATTCGGTGCGGGTCCCAAGATAGATTTAGATTTTCCCTCGGGCTCCCTGCGATCATATCAAAGAGTCAAGTGTGATTTCCGCTTTCGATCCTGGCGGCGGGAACGAGTGGTGGTATAAATTAAAAATTAACTCCGGGATCCAGTATTTTTTTGGTTCCCCAAGAAATATTTTGCGTTGGAATTCAGTTAAAGTTTAATATACATCAATAAATAATGGCGTAACAATGACAATTTCTTTGCAAACTTAATTTGATGTAGGTATATGAAAATTCTTAAAGTATTGACACTTTTTCATGGAAATTCATATTATACTTGTAAATAATATACTTTTTATACTACTTCCATTTTTTATTAATATAGGCAATTAATATACGTTTCTTAAACTAATGAAAAGTGGAAATAGTATAAAAAACGTATACGGATTATTCAATCAAGCTTTGATTCGAATAAAGATTAACAGTACTCTTATCTATATAAACTAACAACTTTATAAACTTTACTTAAGGAGACAAAAGATCAGTCGAAGCCTTTTAATGACTCCCAACCCCCATAAACATCCGCATAACTGTTATGTTATCTTCAAAAAATTCCAGTCCGGTTGCCGTGGTATCATGTGGGCGGGCGGTACTCTCGGTCTTGCAGCCCAATTCGGCACTTTGTCTTACAACATTAAACTAAAACGAAATTAAAGTAATAGACACAGGTAATTAGTTGTGTTGAGTGACAATTGTATAGCCCTATAACGCCAATTTACTTTTGTTATCATCAAAGATATTCAAGATAAAGAAATCTTAAATACAACAAATATTGTTACACACACTTTACAGTTTATTAGCTTTGGCTTGTTGCTTCGCGGTAAATGAAAGCGCTATGGTCCTAGGCAATGGAAGTGTTCGTCAAATTCCAAAACAATTATTGTTTGGGACTGCCACAGCAGCGTATCAAGTTGAAGGGGCTTGGGATAAAGATGGTAAGTGTTTTGTTTAGTTGCTGAAGATACTGAGATTGTTAGAAGTATTTAATAATTAACATTAAAAATGTGATAAATAACTTTAAATGAATATTGCTATATATTTATATATGTATGTATATTTTACATAATCTTAGAAAGATTATGTCATATTTTGGGTCAAGTTAATAAGTTTCGAGAATTTGTTTAGAACATTACTTAATGTTATTATTTTGTATAAAAACGAAAGTATAGATCTATTTACCAAAAGCCAATTACTTCTATAGGTCTCCAATATTATATGACCTTTACAACCCTTATTAAAATAACTCTATTTTGTGGAAAAAGAAAATATTACTTCGTAACATGATGTATACTTCTATCAAATCCGTTAAGATCGTGGATTATTCACTAACAAATGTTCATCCAAACTTCTAGCAACTCATGTGCTTCTAGTAGTGACTACACCGCTGTCATTATAATCCGTTAGGCGACGACGAGCCCCTATATCTAAAGCTGACTGCACACCTACTAAAATGTCATCATCATCATCATCAGCCATTGTGCTCCTATTTTAGATAACGTCAGTTAAATTATACATTATTTGTAAAACGCCAGCAAGCTCTCAGATTTATCAGATATCACCTCTGTTTAATCAGAATGATCTGAATCCGGATACATAACCGATATAATACTACCTATATAATATATATGATTATGATCGAGTAGCCTCTCTTGATGACTTTATCTGATTACACGTGACAGTTGTCAAATCGAATTAGAATAAGATAAGGATAAGAACGGTCTATTTACTATATTGTAATTGTGTTATAATTCATATGTTGTCTACGTATACACAATTGTTGCGCAACATTACATAAAATTAAAATGTTTCTATTTCAGGCAAATCTGAAAACATTTGGGATCATTTAAGTCATAAAGAACCATGCCAAATAAAAAACTGTGACACTGGAGACGACGCCAATGAATCATACAAGTTATACAAAAGAGACGTTGAAATGACGAGGGAGCTAGGAACTGATTTTTATCGATTTTCCTTATCCTGGACTAGAATCCTTCCCACTAGTTTTCCAGATAAGATCAACGAAGCTGGCGTGCAGTATTACAATGACCTAATTGACGAATTGTTGAAATATAACATCCAACCAATGGTGACCATTTACCATTGGGACTTACCACAAAAGCTGCAGGATTTAGGTGGATGGGCCAACCCCTACATTGTGGATTGGTTTACGGACTACTCTCGAGTTGTTTTCAACCTTTTCGGCGATCGAGTCAAGCACTGGATCACAATTAACGAGCCCAGAGAAATTTGTTACCAAGGCTACGCCGGGGCTACCATGGCGCCTTTGTTTAATATTTCTGGATATGCAGAGTATTTGTGCGCAAAGAATTTACTCCTGGCTCATGCCAAAACTTGGCACATGTATAACGATGAGTTCAGACCACGCCAGGCTGGTACTATTGGTATTACCATAAGCGCGTCGTGGTACGAACCAAAATCTGAGGATCATTTAGAAGCCATGGAGGATACTGCTCAATTTGAGGTACAGTTGAATGAGTGTAATACTTTTACAAAGAAATATTTTGTGTGCGAATATGAATACTGGTATACATAATTAAAGATATATTTCTAGACTTAAAGTGTGAGGTCATGACAGTGGGTGAAGATACTGAAAGGAACATCGAAATTATAAAATGTGTTATTAAATATTTTTCTCTACACGCATCAATTCTCTACTCACATTAAGATTTTTTTTAAATAATTCCGTAGTCATAAGTTTGACTTATAATAAATCAATATGTAAATTAAGGAGCAAACGACAAAATCCGAGGTTTTTGATGACGCCCCTAAATCGCACAAGACAAGACGTCGCACGACATGCGATGGCGTACCTAGGATTACGCGTTGGTATCGTGGGAGCGAAAGGTACCTTCCTAGTCGTTCATGTCTTTTGCAGATATTATTTCTGTACGTGAGTGTGTAAATGTTAACAGGCATCAATAAAGCATTGAAACTAATTGTTTTTACTAACAATAAGTACCACCATACGTATTTTTGGAAACTGGTAGGAGTTCCATTTATAATGGTCACCATGCAAACTACAGTTTGTAGTAAGCGTCCACATTGTGACACATCTACCTATCCTAAACTTAAAGGCAATCGTAAGGTTGGGTGTTGTAATTACGCGAGTTGATGAGCTTGCTATCTAGTAACACAAACATTATTATTTTAGTGGGGACAATACGCACATCCCATCTTTTCGAAAACTGGAGATTTCCCACCTGCGATGAAAAAGAGGATAGAGGAAAAGAGCAAGAAACAAGGCTTCTTCAGATCAAGGCTTCCAGAATTCACATCTGAAGAAATTAAATTAATCAAAGGAAGCTCCGATTTCTTCGGTCTCAACCACTACTCTTCGGTTATCGTACACAGAGACGAGACTGTTGAAGAGATCCATCCGTCACCATCATATTACGACGACCTTGGAATAATTTCATCTGTGGATAGCGAATGGTCGACCGCAGCATCTCCCTGGTTAAAGGTAGGTCATTTAACTGCCGTCTTTCAGTGTGGATATATTAACTGTCTAATACAACCCCTATTTCACGTAGTATTTTGTTGAAGAATGCCGAAAGAGACTAACAGAGACATGTGGGGAGAGTTCTGGAATAGCCACGCGTATAGCCAGCAAAGCGCCTGTGAATCAAGCATTTTGGGCCTCTGTGTCTGTGGATCTGTGGAGATTGGAGTATGGAGACTGCACGGACTCACTTTTATCATAAGAGCACTTGTTTGACCCATCCCCTACGATAGTACCTAGTACCTAAACTAAATTATATGCACACCTACTTACACGTTAAATAAATGAACATTCTATAATTGTATATAAATTAGTATATATTCAAGGTATATTTTATGTCGCCGATCGAAACAGACAAAGAAATAAACTAACTTAATTTTTGATTCGCGTACTTCTTATTTAAGGTAGTACCAAGCGGATTCCACAAACTTTTGAAAAAAATAAAAGACGACTACGACAATCCTCCAGTTATAGTAACTGAAAACGGATTCTCGACCTTTGGTGGGATTAATGATGATGAAAGAATAGAGTACTTCAGATCTTACATTAACGCCATGTTGGACGCCATGGACGAAGGATGTGACGTCAGAGCGTACACCGCATGGAGTCTCATGGATAACTTTGAATGGATGCAAGGATACTCGTAAGTAAGAACTTAAACAGTCTCGTAAACATTGAACTGACAAATATTTAAGGAGAATTGAATGATACGTTAAAATCCCCCATACGTTAATATCTTGTTTAAAGTTTTTACGTTAAAAGCTGTTTAAATTGCAACAGGTAAGATGTGAATGAAGAGAAAAGCTGCTTCGGATCCGTACACCTATATACCTGAGTTATTACAACCTTATCGAGAACAGCCAAATTTACTTTTGTATTGTAATAATTTTGTAATAGTTTTTTGTTGCCTGAAGACAAGGCAAAAACGACTTTTTCTGAAAATCAAACCAAGCTAGATCTTTTTTTCCTCCAAAACACTTGGCATAACCTCCGGCAATTTTTATTAAATTCAGTCATTTCATGAAAATCTCTGGAGCCGTTTCGTTTAAAGATATGAGATAAATCCCGCACTTGCTTTATTCAACAGTAAAGTCATCTTAGTGTGTGTCGAAGGTAGCTTAAACAGGCTCGTAAGTAAATATTGCTATGTTAAAAATCATTATAACAGTTTGGTTTGGAGTTCATTGAAAGAGCCAATTTGGAGAAGCAAACGGATAGTCTTCGTTACTAATTCTTAAGCTCGAAATATTGTGAAAGGACCTAAGACATCGTTACTGTTGTCAATGCCAGTGCAAACCGTCTGGCAGCCCAGGTGTAATTTCTTGGGTATTAGTAATCTTATACTTTCAGTTGATCCGTTTCTTTTAAATAATACACACTTAGGATTCAAACGAATAATGTATTTGTTCAATTTGCAGAGAACGATTTGGCTTGTACGAGGTGGACTACGAGAGCCCGCAGCGAACACGCACCCCGCGCAAGTCCGCGTACTTCTACAAAGAGATGCTGCGCACGCGCACGCTGGACCTCGCCTACGAGCCCGACGCCACTTTACCGATGTCCATTGATGAGGGACATTAAATCTGTTCATCTATCAGCATCAGTCAACTGCAGCCAACTGCACCCTGCTCCCCCGTCCGAGGTACCTCCCGAGCAGGAAACAGTGCGAATAGACAGAACAACATCAGCTACGTGTATACAAATTGGAAGACAGACATATTTGCCATTTGACTATTGCTGAACATTTCCTAAGTTGTCATATCGTTTTCTCATATGGTTGGTTGACTTACAAAACGTGGCCACTATGGAACCTTATTGGCTCTAGGTCATCTGTTTTCTAGATTTGACAAGCTCATGGCCACCTTAACGTGTACCATTTGTGACGAATAGATGTGTTTTTTTTATGTATGTATATGTTATTGGTAAGGAATACTGATGTCAACATTATGTTCAACGTATTAATTGTCCCGGCTCCTTCCATATGAAAACAAAAATGTCTTAATGAAAATATTATTAATAATAATAATATTGTTCATTGTATAATACATTACTAATACCAATCTTTATTTTAGTTACTTAAATAAATAAACTATTATTTTTATTATTATATTATATGATTAAACAAGGTGGGACAACAAAAGCAAAACCAAATTTCTTCGTCGTGGAGTTTAAAAGGCGTACCAGGAAAGAATCAATCAAGTTCAGGAAAAAAGATGTGATAAATCACAACAAATATGTTGTAATATTTCAGCAAATATTACGCTCAAACCGGTTGACTCACACATTTTTATTTGTATAAATTCACGAAAATGTTCTATTTTAGTACAAACTTGGTGAGATAGATATAAATCAATACAGTTTGATTTATAGCGCTGCAGAATAGACGATTGTGTACACACCACGCTACGGTTTCGTCTCGTATTTTATTTTTAGTTTTTAGTATTTTACAAGCATCTTTTACGGCCGCAACGAATTTTTGGGTCAGCTTGGGACGTAACAATAGTATGTGAATTATCTATCACTAACCGCATCACAATCATCATCATCAGCTTATTGCAATCCAACACCAGTAACGTCACAGACATCGTTATCATTACTTCGTATGCATCCACTATCTTATAGGGAGGATATATCTCTCTGTATGAATCGCCTACTATTTCTAAAGATCAAGAGTTCGCGTATTTGCTTTGATCTTAGATCTCGGCAAAGACACTACTGGCAATAATAAAGTATATTTACTTACTGACAAATATGAAACAGTAATCTGCAGGATAATGTAATGAAGTTCATTAAAGTCTAGCTGTGCCCCGCAGTTAAACTCGCGTCATATGATTCATAAGCTCCCCCCC
>LUGF01019361.1:162769-180768 GCA_001625245.1 Calycopis cecrops | reverse complement strand
CCCTTAGACAAAGACTCTTAAAAGAATACATCACCCGCCAACTTTTCATGGTCATAAATATGTATATTTTAAGAAAGCTTAAAGGGTTTTCATAAAACCGTAATATTAAACACGGTGGCATGCTTTTCCAGCTTTGGACGAAAACAAGCTGGTTTTGATGATGTTGGTTAAGTATTTTTTTAACACAAACATTCTAAATTAAAAATACGGGTCCCACTGCTTAATCATACAAAGGTACACATTTTTATGTGTATGTACACGTAATATGGCTCTACCACAGCTAGTCGACTTTCCCTCCAGCAAGGGGATAAAAACGCTGATGTTATGCTTGAGCGGTCACTGTTCACCCCACATTAATTTCATATCGTGCGCCCTAACTCGTACATAAGGAGTAAACTCTAATAATACATAATGTAGATAGCCTATGCAGTGCGATGTTGCTTTACGACCGTCTGAACTACGCCCGACAAACCCTACACGTGGCTTAGAATTTGCTGAAGGGAGTCGCACTCCACCTAACAAGCCACAACTGCACAGCACCAGGTAGGTGCTAAGTTGATTCTTGTCGGAGAGCTTAGTTATAGGTGAAAAAATAAAAAAGCGTAATAGAGATCCTAAATCTTTAAGTTTTAGGATCTCTATTAAGCTTACTGGTCTTCACTACACCTTAGAGATAAGCATGGAGATCATACAGTCATATTGCCATGCTTCCACCTGCCCCACTGAAGGGCCACCGGAAACAACCTCCGCACGAAACGCGTCAGCATCTCTTTGCGGCTGTATTGTTTGAGCGATAGCCTCTTTATCACAGCACTACCTCTTACTTAGATACTTATAAAATGAAATATGTATAGTATGCAATACGATCACCGTAGTGTTTGTATGTATATATCGTATGTATATATGTATATAATATCGTTTTGAAGCATCACTATCATGAGCTCGTGTAACGCCTATAGTACTTTAACTTCCGAAGTACAGGCCATATACATACCTACCTATTACCTATACGTATTACCTAGCTATAGATAATAGGAGAATTTCAAACTTTCACGAAGATGGTATCTTTACACGCAATATATTCTTATCTAAATAATCTAAAACTCCCTATAATAACAGTCATATTTTAATAGAGTCGATGTACAGTATGCTTAGAAGATCTGTTAAGTATTAAGTTAAATAAACAACAGACAAAAAAGCTGATATTTCTTCTTTTAAAGTTATAATTGCCTGCGTATTTCAACAAACATAAATTAGGTAAGTATATGAATTTACGATGAGTTAATTAGATAAATCAGAAATCTGAAAGTACAATAGATACACCGTGTAGGTGCGTATGGTTTAACTAAGCAATACATTCCTTACTTACCAATGATTGATATTTTATAGCATCCATATTCCGGTAGAACGTTACACCAAAAAAGCACAGTTCAGTCAACGAGGTCTAAATTCATGTCACAGAACACAGAATACGTCCACGCAATACTTGATGAGGTAACTTCAGCGACACCTGGTATTGGCTCGGCGTCCACATTTATTATTGGACGTCAAATGCCCACGATATACGTTGTACCTACCACTGTTCCCGAGCCTCATCATTAACTCAATAAATAACAAAATTAATAAAGCTTTATATTACCCTCAAGCGTTCAAGCGAAATTTTGAAAATTGAAAAAAATAACAACAACTTTTAATTATACTTTTTCGCGTTTTATTCATCAGGATTGAGATATTGTTGATTAAAAAATGATTTAAGGTTTGCGCGCGCTTCTCGAATAGCCTGGAATCGACCAGCCGCTGTAGCGCGCCACTAACCAAACTCGCGAAGCACCCGGCCCGCCCCGTGCGCGCATGCGTGCACACCAGCTCTACAACAAACGCCTAATTCAGTTCTATGCGTGATATCATAAGATTCAAATACGCAACTGGTGAGAACGTCTGGTGCCTGATAAAGCTCAGTTATTGGTTTCGTTTGTGATATTATTAATAAAAAGCGCTATACGTTTTCAGATGAACGTCCTTTTTGTACAGTTCATATATTAAATGTATATAACATCAAATGTATGTAATAAGAGTCTCATAATAGTAAAACTTAAAAGTCATGCGTATAGTAGCGCACAAATCTGAATTTATTTGAAAACCGGGATTAAAAGCTTATAATATTTAAATAATTAATTAGTTATTTCCTACCTAATATTATCAATTTATACTGTCATTATTCAAATTGGGAAACAAAGGTTTTGACAAACTACCTGCTTGGAAAATGACTCCCAGAAGTATCCCGTAGGTAGATATTATTTTAAGGCCGGACAAATTTTGAACAATATATCTACCTACATGCAAGTGTGATAACAACTTTACAGCCAAAACGACAGACTTTTTTATTTTATCTCTCTCTCTCTACTCGTTCTCGTCTTGAACATACGTATTACATATCATCATAACTATCAACAATCTTTATCGGTTTAATAAACGCCTTAGGCCTTAGAAGATACCTTGTCTACTGTTGGCATCTAACCTGGGACGGCTAATGCGCAGAGAACACTGATTATCGACACGTATCACATATTATATAATAATATATATATCATATTGACTGTCTCATGGTCTAGCAGTAAGCACCACAGACTTGAAGAAGTCAAGGGTTCGAATCCCGGCTCGGACCAAAAGTGTTATATTGTTATATTTCAATTCAATTTCTTGTAACAGTTCGGAGTCAGGGGGATGGCGGTGTTACCTCCCTGTGCCTCGGATCGGAGAGCACGTCAACCGTGACACTTGCGCTGATTTATCTCCGGTCGTGTCGGACTGCCGCGGCCGTCCCATCCGAATATGAGAATGAGGGACTAGAGTGCACTTGTGTCTGCGCGCACACTTGTGCACTATAATATATCATGTCTGTCCTGCAGATGGCTTGTCTCTATAAAGACAGCCTAGGACGACATTAATATTATTATGATAATAAGAATGTGTTCAGAGATGTTTAGAGCTTCAGATAAGATCTCCAAGCGTGTGATTTCTGAAACAAATGATATGATGTATGATACATTTATGCCTGCCTCAATATATGACGTCTTGTTCATCAGGTAAGTATATAATATAGAGGTACCTCAATTAAGGTTCACGTCCAGTCTAGTGAAATTGCCAAACGAATGAGCTGCCACGTAGCTAATTGGTTTGTTCAGGGCTCATTCAACTTCAATAGGGTTGAAATTAGGGTTACGAAAATAAATCGCATATTAAAAAAACATGTTTTATTACATATCTCTGTATAAAATTCATAACGAAAAACATATTACTATAAGCATATAGGTACATAATAAATTATAATATACAAAGTGTCTTAATTGATAAAAAAGCCGAAACTAGCATGATCAGAATCAGCAGCAGAATCGATTGCAATGTCAATCGATTATATTATTTCTTCTCAAAAATGCATACAATTTTATTTTAAAACGTCGATTGGAACTGATTTCGCGAACCTAATACATATTCGCTTGACCGACCAAAATACCTATCACTTAACTGATGAAGCCTGTAAGTGTGGTGGAGAATGTTATCATTGCATGTTTAATAATATCATCATTAAACAGCGAACGTCAGGTAGATATGCGTACGGTGACAATAATTCTGCGAGACACTCATGCAAATAATTCAAAAAGTATTGGTTATTCCTGCATTCTTTCATCAACAATACTTGATGCGAAGTGTTAGCTTGGTCATGTCAACTTATTTTCCAGCTTTTGAAAGGGAATAGCGTCCAACCGGTATACTATTTCTATAGGTATAGGTATATAAAGCTGCAAGATTTTTACATGTTCGTGCCTACCTGCAATCGACATCTCTTACAGATGCATTGCCAGAATTAAAAGATATATTATGTTTAACAGCACATTTCATTTATATTGCAAATGGCCAATATTCTTAAAAACCCAGCTGTAGCTATAACGTACACATAACAAACAATACAATATAAATTCATATCAGATTAACAAACATATGTTTAACATTTTTCCTAGAAAAGCAACACTTGTCGTGGAGATTTAATTAATGATAACTAACGCCCTAATTCTGACACCTATACAGGAACCTAGAAAGGTTAGGTTTGTTGCCAGGCGATCATTCATACTAATTAGTAATTTTGCTTTCTTCGTGTTATAATTAATTCAATAAACAAAAATTAAATATTATATATATATATTGTTTGTGGTTATTCAATTAAATATGATTTATAAATTTAAACAAATTACTTTTTTATTATGTTTATTTCGAAATGTGATTTGTATTTTAATAATGAAAGCTTTTTTAATACCTTTACATAGATATCAATTAATGTCAATTTAACATTTTAAGTCAGTGATTTTAAAATCATTTATTTTTCGTCTGAATAAAAATTTGATTTAAAATGGTAAATATCGGAGAAGTAGAAATTTGCCAAGAAGCGAGTTCTATTTGTAAAGCAAATAGAAAATCCGTTACTCAATTTACGGCATATCATATGAAATAATAACATTTTGCAATTACTGACGTACATTTGTGGTACGACCCAAATACGTCTCTTGGAATATTATACATACAAAATGTAATTAATGTGTTTAAAATGTGGATATTTGTTTTAAAACGGGCTTTGTTTAAAAAAAAGAGTGTAAAGTAGGTTTCAAAATTTTGATACGTACAAGCTAATGCAATTATATCGATGAACTTTCATGGCCCAAAATTATTAGGTTTTTACAAACGTCAAACAAACCATTGGGCAAACACTCCTTTTTTAAAAATCAAAATATCTCTTAAGTTGTGTATTTTATACATCGAGTTACTTAGCACTGAATAAAGATTAGATTTTCTATCCTATTATATAATTTAAATTAACCAAAATAAGTTTTCGAGGAAAAGAATATACGTTAAATAATTATAAGCCGTCTGCGATGAATCACAAGTTGGACTCGGCGAAAGTGATGCTCGCGAGCACGTTTTCGAGCTCTTTGAAGTCGATTAATGTCCATTATATTGTACTATCATCGATTACTTATCAGAGATTTATGTTTTTATAAAGTGGCTCATCCACGTGACTTACCTTGGCATCAGTCCTAATTAATTTATAATTATTTATATATATTAAGTCGATATTTGTGGCCGGTTTGACAGGTTCCATATAAAGTCCTCATTAGCCTATTAGGAAATATAGTGTCATATATATTATAAAGCGTTTGCGTGCTAGTTAAGTGTGAGATTGTTATTTGACACTTATAACAGTCACCTGTAAAACCAGACACTATATTTTTTTTAATCATTTTACAATATTGATTTCGTCTCTACTAGGTACTTTTAGATCAACATGGACGTTCTTCAAACAACTGGCTCTTAAATACTAATCTATGAGTATGCTGTAAACGTGTCGTAACAGCATACCTAATTGTTCCATTATTTAACTTCACCGATCCACATTTTCATAAAACTTAACAACTATTATAATAATAATTGTACAATTTTCATCAACAAGACATATAACAATCTACGGTTAACAATTCCTAGCTTTATATAGTTCTAACCCTAGCTAAGAAACTGTTCTTACAATGTAACTCATAAGTTAGAACCACCATAGCTATTACTAGCACTAAACTATGCCTGGATTGACGTAAATAGACTTTTAACTTTAGATTTGTTAACTAACACTAAAATATGCGTTCAAAAGTTAATTTTACAGTTTTCAGTTAAGTTAATTTTCGAAACAAAAATCGTAAACGACTATACTATTTTTGGTAATTGTAAGGCATTTTAGAGTATATTAGGTATGTTTTGTATTATAGTGATGTTTGTTGGGCCTCTTATATCAAACCAACAAATGTTCAACATATTTCGTTGATTTAAAAAATGTCTATCAAATTAAATTACATTTTAAGGGACCTTTTTAGGATTTACACAAGTCTTCATTGCACTTTGCCTTGTAATTGTATTGAATACGCAACATGAATAAGCATGCAACTAGCTTTCCTAGGTACCTACAATTAGCAAATATTTATCTATCTACCCCAAGTAAGTTAATCCCATAACATTCTTATAAAGTAATTTATAGAAGTGTGTAGTTGTACTAAACAAGATACCCCTTTACAAAATGATAAAGAATTTGTCATCTTCAGCAACGGGAAGACAGACTGCTGGACGCAGGGCTCCCTCAGCGAGCTCCACAGGCCGCAGGCACTAGCTGCTGGCTCCCAGCGACCAGGCCAGATCAATCAGCTGGTGGACCGTTGGACGCCAACCAACACTAGACTACATCTGCTTGTAATAAATGCTTGTGATTACTTACACAGTAACAATATTCCCTTAACATAATAGGCCAGTAAATTTTGACTATAAAAAGCCGTAACCAAAATCTAAGGCTATATTATGCTCAATGTCAACTGTTCGCATAATACAGTGCAGAATATAAGAGAGCTAATGGTGTTAACATATAAAAGTAGACATGTAAAATGTTGTTCTTATTTACTTAATATCTACTCGTTAATTGTTGAATTAAATGTTATGAATATTTTTTTTAACTTACGCATGTTATTTAGTATCTTGCGAAGTCACAGAAAGAAAAAATGGTTAAAGTCTTTACATTCCATGCCAGTCATTTGGCACGACAAAAAAAATTACCTATTTAGAAAGCCTGCCAAAGGACTGGACTGTTGTATAAAGACAATTTGTACACGACGCGACGTGAATATACAGGGTTGATACAAGCGAGAGGCATTAAATTAAACCACGTATACTATAATTAGGTTTATTAATCTGTGCTATAAGTGCCTACAGTTAATCCGAAACTATCAAAAATAAGTTTACGACAAGTATACGAAAATACTTTTTTCAAACAAGTTAAACAGCGAAAAAACCTGAACATGCTTTGTATCGACTTGAACAGCGAACAGCAACCTCGTACGGGGTGAATGACCCGGCCGGTCATAGCCGGCGATCAGCTGCGATACAGCATGTACGAAGTGAGAAAAAACTTTTAAAAATTCCTGTGGCTAATTTATTGCTCCGATTGATCTGATTTTTGTTGTGTAGCCTGAAAATAATACACTAAATATGTGGTTTCATTTAATGCCTCTCGCTTGTATCAACCTTGTATATTATGTCTCGTAGGTACATATTAATTTTAGTATGCATCTACATAACACTGCTGTTATTACATTTGCATCTGTTATAAAAGAATTCAATATTCCTCTCTCACTATTAATCTATAAAGCTATAATAATCACAAACATCATGATAGATTAAAAAACAACTAGCGATACAAAAGTCTATCCATTTCTCGAAATTTAAAGGCCTCTGACATTAAATAAAATCACACCCTTTTCGCCTGCTACAATATTACAATCCGTTCAGTGAATGCGCCAATGATCGTCATGTCGTGGGAGAGCGCCGCTCGCATGACTTGCGGCCCGACTTCTTCTTTTACTCTCAATGTGAATTCCCGCCGGGTCGGTGGTGGTAACGTGCCACCCATAGCGTTCAACACCCGAGACCTTCCAACCAAATCAAGCGGTTTACCCTCCACACTGTTGCCTAAAACTTTTTTTACACAAACAGATCTGCACGCGTCCTTTTCCACTTCGAACAGCTCCCGTGCGGCTATCTCGAATGTTCTTCTCTTGTCCACGCCACCGATACACAAACTCGTACCGGGAGCTCCTTCTGCGACTGCTTTAGCAGCGCCAGCCTTCAAAATGGCTGGTAGTAAAAGTTCAGCAACGGCACCTACAGTCCTCGAACGAAGGAAATGTAATACCTGCTCGGCCTCCCGAGTTTCATCGAACAGTCGACGTTGTCGGGCAGCCGGCACAGGTCGCGCGACGCTCCACGCTTCCGCCCAAGGGTTGCCTGGTAGCAGCATACGGTCACCCAACGAGCCCCCGTCGTCTGGTTTCCAGTCGCGCGGTGAATACCACTGAACAAAATCACACAATTCCGCCCCAGGATTTGCTGCTTTAAACGCTTCCATGTCCGAGAGAAGCGAAGCGCTCATCATTTTGGCTCGTAGCTCTGAAGCTTTTGCGTCGTCGCCTAACCTCACCATTAGTTCTGCGTCTTCTTCTAACTGGTCTTCGGTCTTCGGAGCAGGATCCTATAGACAAATCTCATATAAGTATTATCATTTAGTGCTGGATACATAAATTTGCCTGATTAAATAATATTATTTTGCCATTGTATCGAGTGAACTGATTTTTTAACAATTATCACAATTATCATTTTAATTAATTATTATTAATGATATATTATTGATTATTATTTTTATTTTAAAATATCATATTATAGACTGATTAAAGTAACCCATTGACATTTACTTGTTCATTTGACCATTTCTTTACTCTATTTAATTTTATAATTTTATTTAAATTTTATCTAAATCAAAATTATAATTTTATTTTTATATACTTGTTAATATTAGGTATATATTTAGGTCATAAATGTTATTTAATTGCATGCATTTAGATCGCATGCAATTAAATAACGTTTATTATTTACAATAAACGTAAATAATAATGTACGACGTGTACGCCAGTTATTGGCACACGCATCAGAATATGCCAAAATAATGTGAAACCCAATTTTGTAGAAATGTGTGTGCTGTTAGTATTCCATAGTTGAATGAATAGATAAATAAACATTTATTTTCACGCAGTACCAATTTCAATGAACCTCCCTATCCCGTAAAAAAACATTTATATAATTTTATCTCGAATGCTAGTAATTCAAAAGTACATTAGGTATTTCTCATTTAGTTCCCGGCTAGATAAATCCATATTCTTTACAGTTCATCTAACTATAACAATATTTTAAACGTTACCTGAGTGCGAGGAACATAAAGGGGTGCTCCATTTTTGAGATTTGCATTCTCGAGACGGTTTAGACGCCCCACTGGCCTATCCCAGGGCAGCTGCTCCTCAGCGCCTTCGTTTTCTGAACAATCATAGAACTCGTCCTCGGACGAATTACCGTGTTGACTCTCAGGGCCCTCCTTGGCGCGTTTGATACAACAATTCAACAGTTGCAACTTTTGATGAAGTAAACACGTTCGGGCGTTAGGCATTCCATCCATGACCCTATAAATAAGGATCCTTATACATTATTTAGTAAATTACGAAACTGGAAGCGAGAAAAAACCGTCGTCCATTGGGTTAAGCTATATTTATTACAAAGGTCAGGTAGGCGTCCGTGTTCATAATGACCCGACCGTGGCTAAATCCAGGGAAGGATTCTGGTGAGAGATAATGCCATACTGTATTGCATTCCAATGGTCTTGGTAAGACCGGAGAGGAAAATTTCGCCGCATTAAGCAGCCATATTGTAACAGCTTTTCTGATAGTTTCGCGCGGTTCGGGATTTATTTTGGAGGGTAAGATTTTTCAATAACATTTATGCGGATTTTCATTTCGCCGCTCGATGCACTGCTCGTTTGCCCTATACAGTATAAACCCTATACAGTATAAAAAATCAAACTCATACAAATGAACTCATAGTATAATTGTAGATTTCCGAAACCATCGATATATTTTTAATTATTATTTTATGAAATAAATAAGAATATAAATAATAATAAAAGAAAATATAAATAATAATAAAAGAAAATATAAATAATAATAAAAGAAAATATAAATAATAATAAAAGAAAATATAAATAATAATTATTTTATGAAATGAATAAACAGTTTTCCTTAAAAAAATATTATGTAGTATTAAAAAATATCAGTAAGCAGTAAGAGGTAGCGCCACACTGTATGCATAGATGCAGCCTCATGTGCCCGGCACGACCGGGGAGTGACAGCTGTGCTGTCGCGTTTCGTGCTGTGTGTAAGTTCCCGATGGCCTATGGAGGTGGGAGGAAAAAGGGGGGCGGCGCGTCTGTGTAGCCTCTATACGGGTGTCTATAGCTACGACTGCTCGTTTGCACCATATACCATAAAAAATACAAAATCTAAATAAATGTTTTATTCAGATTTCTTTGCTATTTATAAAACGACAAAAGTACAAAATAAACAAAATTATTTAATCACCATAAAGCGATAGATTATATCGTTTGGGCACGATGAATTATGAAATAATTCCGTTTAAACTTTCTCTAAATAATAACTTTAAAATGTTGACCTTAAAAAGAAAGCGAATGAATTGTAAGAATGCGCCGACATCAACAGAATTGAGCCCGCGCCTAGAAACATTCTCTCTCGCAAATGCAAATTTTGCAAGAAATGATTAAACAAGCGTTTCTCACTGAGCGTATGCGACAGTGAAAGTTGGATGAAGTTGATGAACAATTTTTGCATAGCAATGTCTATTATATCAAACCTCGTTAATACTAATGTAGCTGTATAATTAATTAAATTGTTTTGTTTGCATTAGGAGAACATATATTCGGATTTAATTATTCGCATTACAAATCTTACACATTACAATTATTACATCTTACACTGCACATCTTTTTTTAAGTTTCGTGCCCACCGACGCCGATAGATGGCTGCATAGGTAGTCAACTCATATAACCTCTATGTGGATGTCTATGGGCGTCGACAGTTATGAAAATGGCTCCGAATGATCGTTTTCCCGCTTATACTATAAAAAAACACCAAGAGAAGCGAGTGCGCGCTGCGCGTTGAACTTGTTGAATATTAAAATATGCAGGAACCGTTACACTCAAAATGTAAGCTAAACAGGGGGAAACCGAACAAACCGAGTTTTTTATAACTCGATAGTATTCCACTGAACCGTTTGTTTACTGGAGCCGAGAGAAGTGTAGGTCAAGAAACGATGGTGGGGTGCACCTGCGCCGGCGCAGTCGCGAGCCGGCGCGGGCGGAGAGTGTACCATCGCGAGAGCATGGGGCGGTGCAGACCCACGTCCTAACGCAGTACCACGACTCCGACAAGTATCACGTGTGCCCGTTTACAAATTAAGTGATTAAGTTATGATTGTATCAGTGATTCGCCAATACTAGTACCGTGGATGTGACCGAAGTTATACTCACCAGGATACAACAAAAGGATAATAGACTACAGGAGCAGAACAACGATTACCGCATAATGGTAAGATTAGAAATTATTTAGACTTGTTTGTCGGTATTGCCGCACTTGACAGAGAACTTGTCATCAAGTCCCGTACGCCGACCCACTTACGATGGAGCAGAATGAAAATGCTTTAAGCTCTATGTCAACCATTATTACACACATTGTAGCCGTCCTTGGCATTGCAACATATTTCATTAACTTGAATAAATTTGATATTGACAATAACACTGCAATATGCTACATAACCAACCAAAGAAAAAAAAATCCCTTTTTACTCGCTGTTAACTACAAAACGAAAGATTAATTTGAAATAATTCTATAATACTGTTTATATATAAACATTACATATCAGAGTTATAATATTTTTCGTAATTAGTTCTTAAATTCAATTCTATGAAACTAAAAATAACAAAAAAATATTTTTTTGGTATTTGTAAAAGGTTTTGGATTCCTCCTAAGAGCCCTTTCTATATTCCTCTCCAGGGCTTTTTGATTCCAGATGGGGCCGGTTGTACTACTTACTACTTGTCGAGACCATCATCTCCTCAACGAGATACATCAACATTTCCTTCTTTTGCCCTCTGGACCCGTATTAGCAGTCTCACAAATCTAGTAGTAATATTATCTCATTTATAATAATTTTTAATCGTAGATAACTCTAATGCATTATTACTATTTGCCGCTTAACAATAAACACGTACATGATAAATAATAAATGTGGAGCAAATTACATATAAAATTAATTCTTCATTTACTCATTACTCTAATCATAATATACATAAATTGTGTCGCGTCGTTTCGCAAATTACTTTGAAACTACCAATTTTATTGACATTTCGAATCCATATTTCACTTTGACGAAACTACCATGTACTCCATGTTTTATTTCGATTAATAACCGCAGAAATATTCCAGTTAATTTCGGTGAGATATTACATAAAAAAATATTCGTCTACGTAGAGCGCTTAATCATTTCGTCTTTTGGTATTGCATAAAACTACACAACACTAACAGTTTACACAAGAATTAAGAAAGTACAAAAAAAATCACAAAATATAAGTGTGATGTTCATACAATTTCAAAAATATCTCCCAGCAAAAGCCCCGTTAGTTGTGCAACTGCGTGAATATGTAAATATTTCATTGACCGCTTAAATATTAAATACTATAACACAACGTATGGCGAAATGTAAAATAGAATAATAAAATCGATATGACTGAACGAAAATATTACGATATATCGAAGAATAGGAAATAAGCTTCTTTGCACAATCAATTACCCAATTTAGTTACAACAATTATGTTGTTTTATTTTATTTTGTACTAGTCGACCCGACAGCCTTGTCTTGTTTATTGGAAATATGTTGTCATGATAACGTGTAATGTTATGTGGCCGAATTGTCAACCCGTTATTTTTCCCTACAATACTGTATTTTTTTTTATTTTTCATATATTAATAAATCATAGCCTAAATATTACTGTAGAGTTAGAGTCTATTGTCTATTCTATCTATATCAATAACTATTATACTAAACTTCTTCTAATTCATATTTTCTTAAACAAGCGTATTCTTTACGTTGATCTATATACCTCAAAGTTCGTGTTATGTTGCGTGTGTTTTTTTATAGCATTAGGAGGCAAACGAGGAATCTGAGCCATTTTCATGACTACCGACACCCATAGACATCCACATAGAGGCTATAAAAATTCGTTGCCCCCCTTCCACCTCCCCCTCCATAGGCCACCGACTACTTACACACCGCACGAAACGCGACAGCACAGCTGTCACTTTACGCCGGCTTCGTGTAGGCGAGACGTACCTCCCCCGTCGTGCCGGCCCAATTCGTCTATATGCAAGCAAGCAATGTGGCACTACCTCTTACTGTATGATAAATTACTATATGTTTTGAAAATATTTTTATAAATTAGACATTGAAGAAGAACATAGCTTCGTGCGAGGATGTTTTGTATATTCATTCATTATAATAGTAGTATATTATAATAATAGTATTTAATGATTATTGTCTCATTATTATAGGTATTGAATAAAGCAAAATACTTCAAGGTGTAGTTTTAGTAAGAGGTAGTGCCATTGCAGCAATACAGGCGACTCCAACGAGCACGATAACGGAGGTACCTCTCGTTCACTTGGCACTGCTTAAAAAGTGACGGTTTTGTCCGGTTTGTAGTACCCGGTGGCCCATTGGGTGGGATGGAATGAATAAGAGCATCGCAAAGCATAACCGTTAACCGTGCCAATATTTAGGTATACGCGTCGGTAGTCAGCAAATGTGATGGCTCGTTTGTCCCCATGCTGTGGGTGTGGCATGCATGCATGCATGCGGTGGCCCATGGAGGTGGGAGGAGAAAGGAGGGCAGCGCATCTGTATAGCCTCTATGCGGATGTTTGTGGGCGTCGGTAGTCATGAAAATGGCTCCGACTGCTCGTTTGCCCTCCTATACCATAAAAAAAAAAAAAAAAATGCTATAAAAATCTGTGTAATAAAAATAATCGCGAACATCGGCTGTTATATTGTACAGCTAGAGATAAACGTATAAAGCTGGCTCATAAGCTGCTCTTAGTTTTACAATGTTGTAGCTCGCATCAGTGGCATCAGTGCCGTGTATCGCCGCTGGCGATCCTTTTCTATTTGCTATTTCCTTAAACATCTGACTAGCCGCTGCGCCCTGCAGATTCACTCATTGAAAAATTGCAATATACTTTAAGAAAAACATTTTTTTAGAATGAATATATGGTTATCTGTTTTTGAAGCTGAACGAAGTTCGTCCTTCGTATAGAAGTGTCGTTAAATACGGTTTTACTTGAAGAGTGACACTAGTACTTATAATACATAATATATAATATTATATATAGAGTTATTTTTTTACGCTGGGATGTTTTTTTTAATTTCTACATTCATATCTAAAATCCTAACATCTGTTCTACGAATTATAAGTCTGCTATGTCAATCAATCGTCTAAATATATTTTAAACAATTAACGATAAAAAGATAGGTATAATGACGAATAACAGAACTCACATTAGTCACCCAGACTACGAATTCAAAATAAAGATTCACAAAGACTTTCATTTTTAGTAAAACCTGTTTAAACGAAAGTATTTCTCACATCAAAAAAAGCATGTATCAAGGTCATATTTACAAGTCCCAAGTAGTATTTTAACAAACCATCACCGAATCACACGAGCTGATGATTTAGGACACTCTCTCGCGTGTCGTACAGCGCACACTTTCACCGCGTTAGTGAAAAATATTGTGTACAACAAAAACGGGTAAAACATGTTTAATATAATTGATTTATAATGGGTATTATACGTCAATTACATTATACATATGCATACATCAATTATATCAATTACAGTGCCTATAATCAAATTTTAATTTAATTGGAATGTATAGGATATTGATAATATCGTACTACGTACAGTCTACGCAAAAAGTGTCGGAACAGATCCATATTTACAAAAATACATAACAAATAAATGGATTACAAAATTAGATATAAATTTAATTTCATTTTAATTAAAAGGTGCTCGTATTTTTTTGCCGCTAAACTTGTTTAGAAAATTTAGTGTAGGCTTTTATTAGGCTGAATAGTAGTCTAGTAACTCTGAAGGTATTCAGCCACTTTAGTTGTTGACTCTACCTTTACCTTTCTTTAATAGGTTTCCTTGAGTGTTTGTTTACATGGTAAAGTACTCCCGTGTGCTGGCTTAATAGTTTGTTTGCTAAGACGCGACAAGTCGGGTGGTGGGCGGCGTATCATCGCCAAGGCACGGACGACGTTACCTATATACTTAAGTACATAGTTCGATCCACACCTTCATACTCACACTCAGTACCTACTAGACAATCTCAGAACAAATATAGTACTAGCCTATGTGGCCGTAATTAATCACTTAAATACTTTCTTCTAAAAACAATGACTAACGCTACTTTTACACGTGTAAAAGCGAAATTTACAACTGTCCGACTGACTCATCACAATTTATACTTACGCACTAACTGGCCAATTCGTTTAAAAATTTGGACTGTTTCTCTTTTACTGCTTAGGTACATATCTTAATGTTTTATTTATTTCCCTAACACACTTATCCACATGCCATCGTCTTTAAATGTTTTGAGCATATCAAAATCACACATGCTTTGTACATAGTTATCACAATACTACATCAGTAGGTATACTAAATATCCTATCTGATAACTTTAGTAGACGTGTGTGTATTTTAACGTTATAGAAGCTTCTAATGGATGGTGAGGTGGGTAACAAACCAACATGTCGATTCTTCCTCCAGAGTGAGTGACCCCGCCCTACGCCCGAGGAAACTTTTAGCCATCTAGGTAGTATTAGACGACCTGGGTGAAAGATCAGGTGTAAAATCGAACAAGCCTATAGCCACAAGTGGTGTTGCTCGACCCACTTGTGTTGAAAGTGTCCATATAGTCCGTTTATAGTTGAAATGAATAGGAAATGAGAAAAAAGTAACAGTAGAGTAAGGGGAATGAAAAACGATGTAGACATCACACACACGTAGACATCCTTTCGCACGTTAGAGGAGGCGGTGGTAGTCGTAGAATCTTCGGTCAAACATCACGGTATAGCTATAACATTCCAGAACCTATGGTTAGAAAACAAGATGTCCACCTTCCCTTATGGCACCCACGTAGTTTCCACACGGTCACAATGGTGGCATCCCGTCTCTGCCTACTCCCCGCAATGTCTCCACACGTATAAAATAACCAAAGCATCCATGTACGGTGAGCTGGTTTGGTTGGGTTTCCCTTGAGCAGCATCATTAGTGCAGAATATAGCGGTAAAGTAATCAGCCCATATGGGTACCCCAGTACCTACTGCACGAAATCATACTTGTATATAGTAGAGCCAACTGCCAAGTTCCTACCAAGTTCGGGCCCATCACAGCGCTGCACACGCCTTTAGACAATGGCATTTCTTGCCATATCATTATTTTAAATGCGAAAACCACTTCTGATTCTAAAGACTCTCTCACCTGATTTTACTGCACGTATCACAATATAACACATTTAACAAATCTGCAATATAATACGAGAATAAATATTACGTGTCGTCCCTGCTGAAGCTACTCTAAAACATGAGCCGTAAGAAAGTCCGCTAAGTATTCATGTATTCAGTATGCGAGAATTGCTTATAACTTCTCATAGGCTTTAAATTGTGGGTAAAAGTTAATGTGTGCAGGAAATAGAACGAATAGCCAAATAATATCACTTCCCACAGTTAACGGTAATGGTGCGGACGAGTGGGAAAACATGCGGTACAAAACACCTCGCGCCTCTTGTGAGCTCGCGGTGGATTTCATTCATTTGTCAGTTTGTTCCGCGAGTTTCACTGAACAGATGTCAGGTGGCAAAAACTCAGCGGCATCGAACTCGAACAATGCGCCGAGTGTTAAGTGTGCCGCAGTGCGTTTATCAAGCTATGCACCCGCGACTTGTTTGAAACATTTTTTAAAGTTTAAGAGAACAAACCAGCAGTTGGAGCCTTTTGCTGACTGGTGATCAGAAATGCGCATACACAATTGTTAGGCAATCCACGCATCTATTCCCACTTCAATGGGCCAGCGGAAACTAATAAACCAGACGAAATGTGTTTTTTTTTTATGGTATAGGGGGGCAAACGAGCAGTTGTAGCCATTTTCATGACTACCGACGCCCATAGACATCTGCATAGAGACTATACAGATGCGCTGCCCCACTTTCTCCTCCCACCTCCATGGGCCACCGGCTACTTACACACCGCACGAAACGCAACAGCACAGCTGTCACTTCACGCCGGTCTCGTGTAAGCGAGAGGTCCCCGGTCGTGCCGGCCCAATTCGGCTGCATGCAAGCATACAGCGTGGCACTACCTCTTACTAAATGTCAGTATAGCTGTTATTTCTACGAGTCTGTACCACCAATCTAGCCAAGAGATTGCCCTTGAAGGACACCTCCTGCTCAAAACCAACAAATTCTGACACAGCGAGAAAATATAAGCCACGGCCTGTATTTTCTATCTTTGATTGTTGTATTGTTAAATATAATAAGTGAAAAATACATAGCATTTTATGCTGTAAGCGACATTAATTGCCAGTTTTTCTGTTTCCTAAATGTCTTGAGCAAATTCCAAGCATATCAGTTCTGCACAGGTCATTGCTCTGGAGCGGGTGCGACATTTTTCTCCGCGACACACGAGACACGCAGATTGATTACAGAACGTCTCCCGTTAGTTACCGTGAGCGATCGCGCCAACTGCATTAGAAACTAGATGAGCATTACCTATATTGCTCTCCGGCAGAGGAGAGCTCGCCGACTTGCATATCTGATGAGATTTCTTTACACGTACGTCGGACTGATCGTTTTGTATAATGAGAACGTAGCATATTTTCAGATTGTATTCTGGTTTATTTAAAATTATATTTTCACAGATTACATTTAGTTTATTTCAATTTATGTTTCCTAATATCGATTATTGCAGTTTCATTCTTGATTTGTATCTCTTACAACAATTACTTCATGGAGGAAGAGATAAATTACATTCATCTCTTAAAAACAACGATTTAAATATATATAACTCGATGCGTTGAAGAAAGGGCGATGGAACCTAGAAACAGCTGGAGATAAGATAAATTTAAGCTTTTCGACAATTAGCATATTTCGAACTGAACTTAATGTTCAGTTCGAATTACTCAACTAGTCAGGCCGGTGAAAAAAGTAAAACCGCCTGGTAAAAAACTTAATATATCCAGACATATCAACTATCAGCTAGCTACCAGCTACCGAGTACAAGCTAATATTTAGGGAAGCTCATAACTTAACCTTAAAATGCAAATGTGATAATGAACTTGGCCGTGTCTCGGAATCACGGCCACCTGTCGGTAAATAATGATAATGTCGCAACTCGCATGTGGTGATGCGGC
>LUGF01019361.1:147195-161475 GCA_001625245.1 Calycopis cecrops | reverse complement strand
ACTGTTTCTTCTTCTATTACGTGAATACAAACTGTAGGTAATGGGAGTATTATTCATATAAGGGCTTGAAAAGAAGCAATAGAACACATACTAAAAATATTAGTTATACACAACATTGAGATGTGGCTTGAATACATATCATAATTAGGTACTAGCATTAAAATTGGCGGAAAGTACAACAAGGATAATAATAGGAACTACGAGTGAATTTCGATTGATTCGATGTTTGGGGCCGCAATTAGACCTCTAATATATTGCCCTGCCAGGAAACATTAAGTATGTATCAGAAGTCTGAATGCGGTATGCAATTTTTAGCTAAAGAGCTTGGTAGTATTAGTTTTTTTTTTATGGTATAGGGGGCAAACGAGCAGGTGGTTAGTGACTACCGCCGCCCATAGACATCCGCAAAACTAGTTGTCTTACAGACGCGTTGCCGGCCTTTGAGGAAGAGGAATGCTCTCGAAATCTTGAAGATCCCTAAGTCGTATCGGATCGGAAATACCGAGGAAGGCAGCTGGTTCCATAGTACTGTTGTACGCGGTAAAAAATGGCGTTTATACCGCTCAGTCTGGGCAAACTTATAACAGGCTACTATTAAAAATAAATATTAAGTTATTATCTTAATCATTATTTTACATTTACCTTGGCGCGTCCAAATTGGACCAATGTTTATCAATCGGAAATCATTAAAACTACATTGTCAATCTGATGTCTATTTATTATATTAATAAGTTTATAACGGATACAATATAATCCGACTTCATCGCGAATGAAATATGAAATCAATCATAGTTAATGTCGGAAGTAACTCCAATTCTGTTCGTATGTTATTTAACAACCACGCCTATCCATGATCCCAATCTGACCAATAATTGCTGTAATTGCAATTTGCATCACGCCTAAATAGATCTATTACACGGTTTCGCCTACAATTAAGTGAGAAAAAAAAGAACTGAAATTATTGATGAGCAGCTGAAGTATTTGCGATTAATCGTAGGACGCATTATATAGCTTTTATTTGCTCAGGGCTACTTGTGAATTCCTAACCAGAACATCACCAATATATTATGTCAAATGTAGCTAACTTTGTTTGTTAAATACACTTCGCCATAAATGCATACATTTTGCGAAGTTGGTGCCAAGTTATTATTTCTTTACAAAAAGAAGGTTTATTTTTACAATATAATAACAAACCGTTGTCATTATATTATACAACGAATAAGGAAAAAGAATGTAGACTTTAATAAAAATAAATTTAGTTTACGAAACAAATTAAAAGAAAATTGCAGTCTTACAAATGTCCAGTTATAAACTTTAATTTCTGACAAATGGCGTCGCGCATATTATTTTTTAAATATCGAAGTGCATTACTTTATTAATAGTGTTGAATAAATGGCAATAATTAAATAATTTGATTGCTGAAGTTATAATAAATTCCTGTATATCAACGATAAAAAGTGAAACTATCCGATATATTTTGATTTCTTTAGTTCATTACTACAAGACCAGACCTAAGCTCTATACAATTTTGAGCCGTCTCTTTCATTAGCTGTATTTGGTGTACCTACCTATATATACTTATGTTTTTTTAGTATATTCATTTATAAATTAACTAGCTTTCGCCCGCAGCTTCGCCCGCGTGAATTTCGGACTTCAAAAATGGAGTTTTATTACATATAAAACCTTCCTCTTGAATCAGTCTATCTAATTAAAGTAGTAGTAATTTTAAAGATTTAAGCATAAGTTTAATTAAAGCGACTGTTTTATACTATGTAGTGATAAATAAACTACCTAATGTGGATCCAATATACCGTAATTGTAAACCATCGAACCGTTTATATATCATCGGCTCACATCACACAGCGGCTCACTTAAATACCTAATTATAATATAAAAAATAAAAAAAATCAAATGGTTGATATACCTACTTTTAAAATATCATCATAAAAAAATATACTTAAAGATACCCTTAATATTTCCTATAAACTCACGTAATATGTACATGGATAGTTAAAATAGAATAAAGGTGCTTTTTTAAAACATTTGATACAGGGATTTTGCCCATATCAAAATCATTCACTTAATAAAAATGACAGTTTTGATATTGCCAACCCTGTTAACGTTTTTCATGTACAACGTAACAATTAAAAAATAATAGAGGAAGTTACGTGGCTTCCAATAGCAATGCAGAGGATCCGGCGCACGGGCCGCGCTTCCTTTTCCATCGCCTGGTGTTATTACGCGGAGCTGCAGAGCGCTAGAACAAACGCCAATCACTATTCACTAGGAATCTTATACAATCTGTAAGAATCTTTTAACAATGCTCAGATTTCCTGGCATTTTGACTGTTATCAGACAGGCTCTTCAATGTGATTTGAACAATAGTTTACGAATTTACGAAGGCACAAATTTCATTAGTATGTATCTTACGTCTTATGTTTTCAACCACAGACGTTAGGTCCCGGGTTCAAACCCGGGGCGAAGACCGATTCAATAAACTGTTGATAAATGTACGTATCGTCTACTGTAAATATTTATTACGTTATTTGGCTAAATACAAAATGAAACAATCAAGAACAATTTGCCACTTCATTTGGCAAATATTAATACATTTCCAACTCTAATATTCACCTGTCATGCGCACATTCGACAGTCGCAACGTAAACACTGTTGGCAACCATCTTTGTTTACATGCAATACAGCGGCATACAACCAAGAACTTAGCATACCCATCAGATTGGCTCCACTTTTTGTCGCACAACTTTAGTCGTGGCGCGGACGCGGACTCTAATAAAATTGGCTTTTTGTTACATTTTTTTATTATTTAGTATTATTTTTCTTAGAGGTTTTATTAGTGGTGATAAATCTTAGTGGCCTTTTTTATTTAAAATAGGAATAATCAACGGTAAAATATATTAGTGGCTTTTCTTTTAAATAGGCATAACCAACGGTAGAACGTAATATTATCTAATTGGAATAGCGGTATCACAAAACAGTTCTTTCTTGTACCTATACCACCAATTAACTATAATTAGGTACTTGTTTGTTTCAGATTAATTTGATTGCATACTTTAAATATAAAGAAAATAGATAAACATTTTATAGCATTCCTTGTAAATCGTAACTATTAAATTAAATATTATATTTAATTAAAATTTTGCTAATAGAGTAAAAATATATTAAAATCTCGTGTCACGAATCACGATGCTAGTGTTTGAAGTAAATCCGAAATAGTTCGACCTATTTTTATTTTTTATTTTATTGTCTGTGTATTCAGTAGTTCAGAGCCGGTACCTAAAGTACACATCTCGACGTTTCCACAGCGAAAGTTACGCGGGTGAAACTGTGGGGCGTAGCTAGTGAAATATAATAAAACCAGTCCGATATTAAACATATTCAAAACATAAAACTCAACTTCAAATGAGAAAAATTGACGATATAACAGTTATAAATAATATAGAAAATTGAACAACCCTATTCATTACTTTATACGGAAACGATCGCGTGGCATGCAACAACTGCTGGACAAGAAATGAAACCATTTCGTTTACATTTATTAGAGAGCAAAGACACACATTTCATCCACAAAGAGTATTTCGTACGCAACTTTACTCCTATCCATTTATTTTACCTCTACCGTACCCAAGGGGTAAGACGGGACCCTATTACTAAGACTTGACTGTCCGTGCGAATGTTCGTACGTCTGCAAGTTTCTACCTGCTTCATGGACCGTGATAGTAGACAGATGACATTTTCACATGTGTAAGAAAACTTACGTATTCCTATGCATTTCTGTTGCCGCTATAATAAATTAAAATAAAACAAATACTTTAGTGGATATCCATATAACAAATGTGATTTTAACACCTAAAATAATAAGCACATAAATGATACCATAATGATGAAATAAGTAGGTAATTCTTCCACATAATACCAGCATGAATCGAAGTAAAATTATACCGATAATATTTCTACAACGAGTTATATTCAAATAGTATATCAGTAGATAACGTAACGCTATTACGCGGGCATAATCCAATATAATTTATTACCTCAATTACTAGAAAATATTATACGTTATAAATCTAATATTTGTATATTTCGAATTTACGAGTTCATTAAATTGTTGGTTTCTCTGAAAGATTATATTACTTTCGCACGCCAAATATTTATTGGATTACACATATATATAATGGATTATACATATATAGGCTGGTAATTACTAGTGAACCAATTACAACTAAAGGGATACCTCAAAAAGTAAAAGTATTTCAAATGTTTATTTTAATAATTTCCTAGACGGCTTTTTGTTTCGGCTAAGGTAAACACCTCTATAGATGCGCCAACTGTGCAAGACATACATTCAGTTTCTATTCTCTCATTAGCCTGTTTCGTCCGGACGGCAGTTCGACACGACGATGACAAAATTGGTTCAGGACCGACGACTAGCTCTCCGAGGCACAGGGACCGCCAATTTTCTGACTTCAAGACTGTCATAAGAAATGTTATATCGAATAGGCTCCAAAGTTACTATTTCTATGTTAAGCACTCTTTCACTAAATGAACGACATTATCAGGAAATAACAGACAACATACTTTATTACGATTGAACTATTTTTATTTTTAACGGCCACTAGTTAATTATGAAGACAATAGAGGAAATCATTTAATCAAATTTGTTGACTTGTCTTAATTTGATTTTAGGCAGCAGTACCTATATTATACATACTTGTATTAACTTTATAATCTTTTGAAGATAATAAATTAATAATAAAAGAAAAAAAAACGTAATAATTAATCATTTTTCTCTAAATTAACATTATTAGTTACCGCACTCATTTGACATGCAATATAAATGGACATTACATAATGCAGAAATAAACTCAACTAGCTGAAATGAATAATGTATCATCTACTATCCTTACGAATTAAATTACGTAGGTAGCAACTTTAAGTATTTTCCTTTTTTTATAATGAACACATTGTAAGCTGTATGGTTAAATGCGCTAACCCCTGCAGTTACTGGTCAGATTTTCTGTAATATTCGGTCTTTAATATCCCATTTTCAGAGAAAGGTTGCAAGCAATATACAACCACGTTATGATATAGGAAAGGAATATGCGGGTTATGCAAGCGAAACCGAAGGGCACTGCTAGTATACGATAAATAGAAATATAACTTTCCACACACCGCAGGCCAAGCTCATTTGAATAATAGGGCTATTTTAAGTTCTATTTAACGGGATGTACATAAATGGTTCATTTACTGTTACGAGAACGGCCTAACTGCTCAGTGGCGGTCAATAGAGGACACGCCGGCTTTGGGCATCGGCCTATCTACAATCTACTACTGGACAGTAAAAAAATGATTTTTGTATTTATGTGGTTTTTATTTTATTTATATCTCTAGCTATCCGCTCAGGAATCACTCGTAACCGGGACCTTTGCTAGTATTAGAAATAAAATGTAGGCTTTGGTCCTGTCTTATGAACTCTATAGGTATTTCAGAGAAAGTTGGCATCCAAATAAACCGTTCCATAGATAACCCCTTATTTAGTTTTTACAAATCCTAAAAGAACTTCTTTCAGTAAACCGGAACGAATAAAATCTTTATTGACGACTTTAAATTAATTATTGGATACTTACTCATAATATTATCAATTGATCTTAAAAAGAAACGATATCTTCATACATAGAACGCGATTATAAGCTAGTCAGTAAATAAAAATTAACTTCAGGTAAGGTATACACAATTATTTATTATAAAAAGAAATTGGCGACGCGAAATAAGTTTTGCGGCAAGCAGACTTCCAAAAAAACCAATTTACTTATGATATATTTATTAACTTTAGTAATTATAATTACTACAATTAATTCCTAACAACTAAGGCGACAATGTATTCGGCGATTGAATAAAAAGTGAATCGGGTGGGCACATAAAGTATAAGGAAAACTGGGTGACGCTACTGTGTCAGCACAAGTGTGGGAGCCGCGTGACATCCAAGGAACGCGGCATCGGCAACCTGGAGGTTTACGTGGGAACGCTGATGTCGGCTATCTTCATACATCGTGGGGATGTAACACGCGTGTACAAGTTTCAAACAATTTATTTACAAATAAAAACTATAATCGACTTCATAACGCCCGCAGCTTTGTCCGCGTGGATTTCGGACTTCAGAAATAGAGTTATTATACATATAAACCTTCCTTTTTAATTACTCTATACATATATTTAAAAATACCATTATAATTGGTTGCGTAATTTTAAAGATCTAAGTATACAGATGCACAGACGGCGGAAAGCGACTTTGTAATGATTTTGTGCCGTTATGTGTGTTGCTGGTTGCCACTTTTTAATTAGCCGCACAATGCAAACTGTTAGTTAGAATATTACAATAATATCCGTATATTACGTTTACTTCATAATAGAGCTATAATTTGATGTTTAGATTCTACAGTTATTTGGCTTTTTATGGTTCCGTAGTACACGGAGAACCCTTATAGTTTCGTCATGTCCGACTGTATGTCCGCGGTTTTACTCAGAGACTATAAGTACTAGAAAGCTGAAATTTTGCACGGGTATCTGGATTAATCATGGCATCAAAGTAGGTAGAAAAAAAATAAAAAAACATTTTTTTTGGAGTAGCTCCCATACCAGTAAAATGAGGGTATTTTTTTTCTTGTCCAATAACCCATCGTGTGGGTTATAGTTAAAAAGGTCTTTGAAAAAGATTATGAGATTGTGAACACCATTTTTCGATTTAGAGATCAGTTTCTGTTTCTTTTGGTTTTAAAGTACAATTAAGTGAAGAAAGTAAATGAAGCCCCCCCCCTCCCCCTCTCTCTCTTCCCAATGGTTAAATAAGGAAAAAACTATCAGAGCTGAGTAGGAAGTAAACATGACAACTTATAGGCTACCAACTTATAAAATGTATTCTAATTTCTCTTGTGAAGTAACTCATTCTTTAGTTTGATACCACCGTCCTATATGCGCTCTTTTTTATTACTAATCTCGTTCATAAGGACACACTCTTACCCGGCCAAGTAACATGCCAGTTATGCGAGAATGTGTAACGTAATAAGGTAACGGTAGTGTAGGACCTGGCTATTCGCACTGGCGACTCTAATGATCTCTTTCTAGGCGACACAAATTGCGTCTTGGTTTCTAAACTGTTAGCCGGCCACGAAAGCGTTACATTGTAACGATTCATTCATGGATTCGTGTGTTTATAAGGTAATGGTCTACGCGCTTGCTTATTTCAGCGTTATACCTTCTGTGGCTTGTGGGGTGAAGTAATGAGTGCGTTCTGTAATGCGGTCACACCGCTAGCTGTGCTGATTACCGCTATCGCCTATCCGAATGATTATGTTAAATAATATCTCACAGACAGACAGTAGCAGGTTATCACTTCATAATTGCTGTGATTGTACTTCCAAGTTCCACTTGAGTCATATTTTTTTATTATTTGCGGTAGGTAGCTCTGATTTCGATATCAGTACAATAATATTAGTCCATTGAAATGTTACATGAGATTTGGATTTTTTAAGGGAGAACATTTTATTTTTGGGACTTGTGTAGGGGGTCAATAGAAGCTTAACCTCAAATTTGTGGGGTCGCCACACTTGTCCCCCGGCCGCTGTCTTGGAAAACGGGATGCAAAGGGTTTTCGAGCTGTATCTAAAGTAGCAATACAGAAAATTAATAAACATTAACAGTAGCCAATTAAATTGTCTACAACTTTATTTCTATTACTTTTTATCGTCAGGTGTCCATTATAAAACATTCATACGCTTATCTTCTCTTATCGACCCAAATAGGTAGATATCATATAGCAAAATTTTCAAAATGTATTATATATTTCATGTATGTGTAGTGTTTATGGCCAATTATTGAAACATTAGTAATAATAAATTATTGATTGACCCCCATACATGTCCCAAAAATAAAATCGCGTCCTCTAACAAATGCAATATTCGGTCCTTAAATTGTAACATTTCAATGGACTGTAATATAAATATTAAATAATGAAAGTCTGAACTAGCGCAATTTTTAAATTGCCCCACCGGCTGCCGCTAGACGCCTATTATCAATTTTAAATAATTAAAAATGCACTTATTACTTAACGTTATGCCCGATTTACACGTATTAAGTAGTTAAGTAGTTAACTAAATTTTAACTTACGTCATAACGTGTAAATCGGGCATTAGCGGCGTAGCGGCATCGATTCAGTAAAGAATAAAGTTTGATTTAATATTAATACTATAAAAGGATCTTTCAAAAAAGATTTAGGGGTCAGACACTTTTAGCCCGCCGATTGCGTAACAATTCGGCGACGGACATCACGCAGACGCGTGCTAGTACCGATCATCATTCCCCGTTAACCTGAGAAAGATCAACAAATATCAATGATATGGTGACTGCCTTAAAACGTGTCGGTGAAACGATAGCGCGATGTAACTCCGTGACAACGCCATCTGTTGTCGGATATACTAACTAAATTACTTCAAGTGCTGTATAGGTAAAAAACTTAACTAAGTCACCTGTTGTATGTGTGAGTAATGTGTGCGAATAGACATTCTATTTTTGAAATTTGTAAAATATCGTATGGTTTGCAAACTCATTATTTGCATAACTTTCAAGTTTGATTATTCCTGTCCACTTATGATTGATGATGATGATGATGATGTTGTCAATGTCAAGTAATAGTCCGGTCAATATAGACATTTGAAATAACAAAAATTCCCGGAAAGCCAAATTTTGGTGGAGACCTATAGTTTGCCATTACAGATCAAGTTTTAAAAGTCCCCGTCGATCCTATGTGCGCTTAAAAAGTTATTCGAGGTCAAAGGTCAAAATTTGAGGTTTTTTGGATTTTGCTTGAAAACGGTAAGTTTTATCAAAAAAAACTACAAATCAAAGTTGTAGATCTTAAAATTATCTACAAAAAAGGTATCAATGATTTTTTTCCTAACAGTTACCATTCCTGAGATATCGCGATTCAATCCGATTGAAAACATTTGGGGAATAGTCAAAGGATTTGTTGCCAAAAAAAACATATCAATGAATATGGAGTCTATTAAAAATTTAGCAAAGGAAAAAATTTGTAGAATAACTCAGGAAGAATGGAAAAATGTATGCTTACATACAATGAAGGAAGAGCAAAAGTATCAATGTCAAGAATCACAAATGGATGCAATTTCGGAGAGTTTCATTATAAGAGTTTCCTCAGAAGATAATGACAGTGACATTGCTTCTGTACAGTCCACTGATGAAAATGAGGATGACGAAATGGAGAGTGTTTAAGATAAAAAATGTACAGTATGTTATTAATAATAATAATAATAATAATAAAGTTTATTGCTTTAAATAGTACATGTAAACGTTATTAACTTAACTCGCAGAATCCCAAACTGAGTCAAGCTCGTATTTAATATTAAATTGCATATTATATATTATTATTATATTTATTATTATTTTGCTTGTATTAAATATTTATTTAATTTATTATGCTTATGCGTTTTTTTGCAAACTGTACACAACTACATACAACAGGTGACTTAGTTAAGTTTTTTACCTATATCTACATAGAAGTTACAACGTAAATTACTACAAAGTAATAAAATAAAATAAATACGTTAAAGCAATTATTAAAATATCTCAATTATCAAGGAATGAGGTTAAAAACCAGTAAAATAACTCTATATACATTATTATGTACACATACCAATGTGTATTCATTATGTAACATTTTTTGTCGGTCTTGGATTGATACGATAATGAAATATGGTACTAATATGGTTTGTATCCAAAAGAACCGGGCGCAGAAGTTATGGCAAAATACAATTATGGAGAGAGTGCAATTGGATATAGATATTTGTTTAGAAAGAAACATAAAAATTGACGCTTATATCAAAATTATTTCTTTTTCATATTTAGACTTCTGTAGGAAATAAATACTGATAAAGCCGCCAGTTACTTGTAATTCTTTCATTGAATAAGAAATTAATAAGCAATATATTCATTTGGAATAATATCAAATAAATATTCTATATGTTGATGTTGTGCATTACCGTCGTTCGCAGATAGTAGCATACATTACATGAAAAACTTTGCAAAGTAGCTTTTGTAGAAATTGCCTCTGTGTAGCATGTTTAAGAATTATAAGAAAACAATATGAAGTGTGTTGCCATTACAGGTCCTAATCAGGTAAATGTTTTACCTATCGCGATAACAACTTAACAACACATTACTGCACTTCATAAAGCAGAAATCCGCAACCTCAGGCAAAATATGAAATATTGTCTGATCGACCAGGTTAACATACGTAAATCCATTCAATTATAGCTAGGCTAGGTTTTTTTCATTATTAGTTATTGGGAAACTATCATGTTACTTTTCATTTCATTGAAAGATAGTGGAAGCTAGGGCGTCAGATATGTATTTATTTTTAATTCAGCATTCCCAAGGCATGATTTATGCGCGGAAACAATTAACGCGACTTAATAATTAACTAAGTCTGTAAGTAGTCGGTGGCCTATGTAGGGGGGATATGTGGATGTCTATGGACATTGTTAATGAAAATATATGTTGTTATACTATCATGAAGTAGATATTTTAAATGTGAAAATAAAAGCATCGTAAACCGCACTAAAAGCAAATCGTATATATGAAAGTGAAACGGCTAGCATCTAACATCTCGTCGTCAGACGCGAGTACCGTTAGCGGCGAAATCGTACGACTCGGCTAACCCAAATAGGTTAATGATACGAACATCTAAAAATGTACACTTAAACTAGCTATTCTGGTTTATCTTACACCTCGAAAGCTGTCCCTAAAGATTTAGATTTATGGATATTTGCTTTTGCCTCCAGTTTGTCTGTATTTTTTTTAAGAAATCTTTCAGGATTAAATATTTTACGATTTTTTTTTTATGATATAGGAGGGCAAACGAGCAGCCGGAGCCATTTTTATGACTACCGACGCCCACAAACATCCGCATAGAGGCTATACAGATGCGCTGCCCTCCTTTCTCCTCCCACCTCCATGGGCCACCGGCTACTTACACACCGCACGAAACGCGACAGCACACAGCTGTCACTTTACGCCAGTCTCGTGTAAGCGAGAGGTACCTCCCCGGTCGTGCCGGCCCAACTCGACTGCATGCAAGCATGCAGTGTGGCACTACCCCTTACCAAAAAATTAGGGGATTTAGGTGTTACGTTAGGGTAGAATACTAAATTCTGAAATGTCAGTGAGGAATGTAACTATCTTTGACCTGATTTTATTATAATTATAAAGAGGCTTATCGCTAGCAAAAGTTTAACAAAATTGTAAAACCAAACAAAAACCAAACGAGTGTTTAGTTTTAGAGATATATAGATGAGTCTGTAAGTGTATACTTAACATAAAGAAATTTAAAATATCAAGAATATACAGAGAGTCAATCCTTTATGAATATTGTAGATAATACACATGTATTCCTCATTATATGGACCTATAATTATTATTGCTACTGGCATTGTTAATAAGCAATAGACATTTTAATAATGCAGATGAGCATAATGATAAACATGCCGATTCTTTGCAAGTTACTGATGATCAAGAAATTGATTTTAAGTCTAATCATAACTACAAACCGAATACTATGTACATGTTAAGGCAGCAATGGTATAGTAACAATAAAACGAATACTAACAGAATATATAAATAATACTAATAAAATAAAAGTATTTTGTCTTGTATATATTTGTTTACAAATTATGTCAAATATCAGTCCCAAAATTAAAGTTTAGCTTTAAACTAAATAGTCAATCCGTGCACTTCGTTAGGCGTCTAAAGTAAAAATAGTTTTGGTTGTTTTGTCAAAATTGGTCCAGTAGTTTTGGAGCCTATACGATACAAATAAACAAAATCTTTTCTCTTTATATCAGTATAAACAATTTCTTATTACTTATATCGTATTATCAGATATAATTAACTTTTTTATTTGTAATTTTGCAGGAACATCGCCCACGATCCCGACTCCGGTCGTGGTTGCTGATGGCGTCGTTTATGGCAGTTGCTCAACACGCGCAAGGGCAGTGTCCATGGAAGGACATGCCCGACTTGCAAGTGACTTGCGTTTGTGCCTTCAACCTAGCACGACAATTGTCCATACAATGTGATCAGGTACGTTGAACGATCATTTTATTTTGTTTATTACTAACGAACTCTATGCAGATTTGCACTACATAATATTCATCAGCCTTCATATTATGTCTAGTGATTCAGAAGAGCTATATTTTATCGTTTTGGAGTTAATTTAGAATTACCTCCAAAACAACACGAATCTTTAAAAAATTGCTTGCGTCCGTCTATTCTTATAAAATTAACCTATAAAATTACCACTTATTGACTTACAGACATACATATAATTTAAATAACACGATTGTATTTTATATTACAGGTGGACTTCGCTTCATTGCTTTCTGCATTAGATTCTCATGCCCGGCAAATTTTAATTGACTTGCTCTACATAAATAACTCGACGATACCACATCTGAGCAATGAGATGTTTGCAAATTTAGCAATACATAATTTACAAATATCAGGTTGCAAGGTTTCAAAAATAGAAGACAACGCATTTATGGGCCAAGGCCCATACCTAAAAAATTTGAATTTACAAGATAACGAACTAACTGAGGTACCAGTTAAGGCATTTAGAGCACTGAAAAGTCTGTCTCTATTAGATATTTCCAAGAATCGTATAAGTTGGATAGGCAATCATTCATTTGCAAACCTCCAAGAGCTCACAACATTAAAATTATCAGATAATAATGTGACATTGGAAACTCAAGCCCTCGCAGGTTTGGAAAATTCTCTTAAAAATCTAAACTTAAAGGGCACGAGACAAAAAACGGTTCCAGAATGTATAAGAGGACTTAGAAATTTGGCGTTCCTCGACCTTTCCCAGAACAGTATTCGAGAACTGCCCGGTCCTGATGGAGTGAAAACATTTGAAGGACTAGACTCCCTGACAGCTCTTAATTTAGAAAGAAATTTACTCGTCCATTTAAGAAAAGATGCATTTATAGGAATTAAAAATACATTGAGTTCATTAAGTCTTCTAAATAATCTACTACCTGAGTTTCCAACAGAAGCGATTGCATCTCTATCCGAATTAAGAGTTTTAGATATAGGATTTAATCTTTTAAATAAATTACCTACAAATGCATTTTTCAAGAATCCCTCTATTACTCTATTGGCGCTTGACGGAAATCCGATTCCGACTGTTCCCGAAAAAGCTTTAGCTCATTTAAATCATACGCTCAGAGGCCTCAGTGTAGGAGGAAGATTTTTGACTTGTGACTGTCGTCTACGGTGGATAATTGAATGGATTCGCAACGGCGAGCTACAAGTAACGTCTCGTGAAAGAAATCCCCAATTTTGCGGTAATCCACCACACTTTCGTGAACGTGGCTTCTACAGTTTCGAACCAAGTGAACTTGTATGCGAGAATATACAATATGGAATAGAAGTTGAAACAACATCTCAAGAAAATAAAGTCATTGACGTGAGTCAGGCAACAACATCTCCCTCTACAACAACCACTACTTTAAAAAGCACTACCGCAGCCGCACCCGTTTCGACGACCAATAGTAGCGAAGTATCAACTACCTATAAATCTTCAACATTACAACCTTCGACCACCACTCCAAAAATTACTAGAGTTTCCTCAGTACGGCCTGCAGCTCCTACGTGGCGACATTCTCCAAATCAAAGACCTCCACTAGTCATGAGTTATCCGCATCAGAAGTTGAAAGAAGATGATTCGAATGAGGTTATTGTCAAAAATGCATACAGACAAGACAATTCCGTCATTATTCAGTGGGATTCAGATGTCGCCAATATCCTTGGTTTTCGGGTAGTATACAGATTATTTGGAGACAAAAGCTTTAAACAAGGCCCACCACTAGAAGCAAGCGAAAGGGAATTCAAAATTAAGAACGTTCCATCGCAGGTAATTTTTTTTAAATTACATTTTATTACTTGTTAAAATAAATATGCACTTTCGATTTATAATAAGCAATAAAAATTCGTAGTTTTTACGTGAACTTCTAATTATTCTATGTATATAGGTAGACATAATTATTATCTATAATTATTTTATAAAGCGTAAACATCACTCGGAAAAAAGTAAACTAAAAAAACGAGTTAATCGAACTGACCTTATCTTCTCCACTTTTCTTTCATATAATATAATTCTAGTTAACTACTATACACCAAAAAAGTTACTTATAA
>LUGF01019361.1:61570-75650 GCA_001625245.1 Calycopis cecrops | reverse complement strand
ATAGGCTAGTCGGGAAATAGAGTAAGAACCTTTGTAATGAACCCTGAGTCTTCGGGAATCACTTTCCGGAAACTCCTTAAGACACTGTCCCTTTAGCTTGATAGCTAATGACAGCTTGCTCGTCAGTTTGATGGGGCTTATGGAAAGGGCCCAAAGCGAGGCTCCCGTTACGATCCATGGGACTTATTCACTTTCCCCTTTCGCTACTGTATAGATACTCCGCCAGATGATATCAACTCGTTTAGAATTAATTGTTGCATAAAGTTGACAAGTTTGTAAGATCAGTAATTATTATGACAGTGGTTGGTGTAATAGGTGTATAATAAATCTAATATCTTTAAACGAGCAATTCTTGTATATTTATATATGTGTAATCAGGATCTCGGAAACGGCTCCAACGATTTTCATGAAAGTTACAGATTAGTGGTTTTTCGGCTCAAGGAATCGATTTATCAAGGTCCCAGGTTCGAGAAAAGCTCGGTTCTCAAGATATAATAATATATAATATATAATATATAATATCAGTGCCATCTATATTATATATAATTATGTTTTTTTTACTCCTCAATAGATGGCGGAATTCCGTCTTTTTATTTTTTATCCGAGCGAAGCTCGGTCAACCAGGTACTAACAATTAAAGCATGCAGTGTATTTATACAGTTAAAAAGATATCCCAATGACGAATCATCAAAATGTATTGTATAGGTTGCCGAATAATAGCCGGAAGCCGGCACAACTGCCTTAAAATATTGGCTATAGGTACTGTCGTGTTTCTAATTTAGGCCCCATAAGGGTATAGAGTAAGGGAGGACAACGCATCGACTTTTTCGGATGTTTATGGGTGTCTGTAGTTACCATTTAACTCCGACCATTCGTTTCTCTTAATAAGCAATATAAAAAATATATGTATAATTCTATCTATCGTCTAATCGAAGTAGTTAAATAATATTGAGTAATACCAAGAAGCCTTTTTGCCAACATGAAGTGGCAATACCATAAAAGTAAATATATTTTCACGTACGGTATCACATATCTGAAATACGTGCCTGTGTTGACACTGGCTTTGAATACGAATGAGGCTTTTAGCGATTTATTTAAACATCGGCTAATAATGCTATTGTGTTTCGAGACTCAGGGATGGAATACTCAAGGCTGTGTTCGATTTTTTCACCGTCTTCGAAGGATTTTTGTAAAAAGGAAAACCGTGACAGAGCTTAATATATATTACTAGTAGGTCGTCTGGTAACCTTTGTATTTTTTTTATGACAGATATGTATTTTCTGAAGAATTAATGCCGATAATAATAATTTACTTTGAGTAGAAAAATTTTCAAAATTATCAATGTAGAACAATCAAAATCTTTAGTTTTTGCATTTCTCCACATCTACGGCTGAAGCTCTTCAAAATAAGACCAGAACCTATATTTTAAAGTAAAACTTCTATACGCGCGTTTCACATGGGGACTAAGATTTCACATGACCAATGAAAGTTGTCATTCAAATTCAAAATTCAAATTTGATTTAAGTGAAACTTTTTTGTATTTAAAAATAAATATCATATGACATGTTATGTCATTGTAACTACGGTAATGAAAATCAATAATTGAATTTTACTTCAATTGTGTGGTCTAAAGCACACACTTTTTATATGCAGCTATCGTCTCATAAAAATCGGCTTTCGCTATTATATCCTTAATATTGTGCTTCCATTTTATTGGGGGGGGAGGATAATACGAGGGCAGCGCATCAACAATCATGCGAATGTCCATGGACGTTGGCAGTCAACAAAAGGCTCCGATTTCTCGTTTGCCCCCTTATGCTATAAAAAAAAAAAATTAAACTGGCAACTGATCTCAAATGCCGGGCTCTCAAACTCCAATTACAAATTTATTTAAAATAAATTTGGGTTTATTTTTTTTTAATAAACTTCAATTGAGAAAGGAGACTTGGGCGTGTAATTCTAATTTAGTGATTTTCAAATAATTTTTTATTAGCCATAACAAAACGAAAAATCGTGATGTTGATAAAGTTAAGTTCCACCAAAAAACCAACGTAACAGATATTCAAGTATTATAATTTAATTTTTTATTACATGTTAGAAGAAACATAAAATAATGTTTAAGTTGACATAGATACATTAAAAGATAGATATAGATACGTGAAAGTAAAAAATTTATGTACAAATAAATTATTTTTTCTCATGTAATATATCTCTTTGTCGTGACACATATTTAATCAAATTTAAGATCACAACATTCGTAACTGATTCATATCAGCATCTCGTATCTCGTTACATTTCAAACTTTTCATCACGTTTAAACCAATAATCTGATGATTATGTATTATGTATTATTATGTCTTCCGGCTGATGATGATGATGATGATGATGATGATGATGATGATGATGATGATGATGATGACGATGATGATGATGATGATGATGATGATGAACCATTATCCGACTACGTCTGAGGGGTAATGTTTTTCGAGAGTAGCGACCGTCCTATTGGGATTTTTTCAGTTTCTAGTAACAAGTAACAGTCCGGAGTCTGGAAGGCGATTTCTCTCTGGTCGTGTCGGTCTGCCGTCCCTTCGAAATAGGAGAGAATGCGTATGAGAGGTAGTGCCACACTGCATGCATGCATGCTTGCATGCAGCCGAATTGGGCCGACACCACCGGGGAGGTACCTCTCGCTTACACGGGACCGGCGTAAAGTGACAGCTGTGTTGTCGCGTTTCGTGCGGTGTGTAAGTAGCCGGTGGACCATAGAGGTGGGACGAGAAAGGAGGGCAGCGCATCTGTATAGCCTCTATGCGAATGTTTGTGGGCGTCGGTAGTCATGAAAATGGCGCCGACTGCTCGTTTGTACCCCTATACCATAAAAACTTATACACTACTAGTGGACGCTCGCAACTTCGATTACCTAAATCCGTTTTATTACCGCATTCGGTTGAAAAGTAGTCTTTAGCCTTCCTCGCTAAATAGACTAACGAATTCCAGAGATTGGCGCGTTCAAACAAACAAACAAACAAACTGTTCAGCTTTATATTATTAACTTATTAGTATAAATATATTATATGCCGTCGATATTTATGTTTTCCAATATATTAGATAATGACCTACTATACAACGTTTACGTAAAGTCAGTGGAGGCGAACAAACAAATTAGTTGTGTGTTGTTGTAATTATGCAACAAGTTGTTTGAGTTTCATCTACGGAGAGGGCGCCGGGGGCGGTGGTGTTTGTTCTGTTACGGGCTGAACTTCGTGTCTAGGAAATAATTACTTGTATAATATTAAGTAAGAGGTAGTACTGCCAAATTGGGCCGTCATGACCTGGAAGGTACTTCTTGTTCGCAAGAGCGTTACGGGCAGATGAGTTTCCGGTGTCAAGTAGGAGAGAGGGGAAGGAGAGCGAAACGTCTACGTAAGAAATATAAAAAAAAATCATTATATTTTGCTTTGAATTTGCTAGTGTGGAAAGTTTACTCGTTTTTCTGAAATAATTTGTAAAGTCAGAAAAAAACTAGTCTTCAAAATCAAATTAATAATAATTATTCAAAATGAAATAGCAAATATTCATTTTTTTCTCAAATCCTACTTGTTATAAATACGGAAGTATGTATGTTTGGATGGATTTGGATGAATCACGATACGGGTAAAAATGAATGCTGCCTGCTCCGGGGATAGATTTCAAGTAAGTGAATCCGTGGATTCCAGCTAGTATTGTTTAAATTTAAATCTCGTTAAGTTACAGCAATAAATAAATATTTTAACTCCAATATAATTCATTAATTTAGTACTTTAAAATTATCTACAAATTTTTCTTTAATGTATTATTTTTTCTTAAGTGATAATTTATGTTTTTTTAGGGTTCCGTACCCAAAGGGTAAAAACGGGACCCTATTACTAAGGCTCCGATGTCCGTCCGTCCGTCCGTCCGTCCGTATGTCACCAGGCTGTATCTCATGAACTATGATAGTTAGACAGTTGAAATTTTCACAGATGGTGTATTTCTGTTGCCGTTATAACAACAAATACTAAAAAATTAAATAATATGAATATTTAAGGGCGCCCCCGTACAATAAACGTGATTTATTTGCTCGTTTTTGCTCGATGTTGACAACGGCAACAGGTTGACACTTGAAATATTCACAGAATATTAAGTTATATATTGTTTTTAAAAAAACATGAATTAAATTAAAATAAAACAAATATTTAAGGGGGGCTCCCATACAACAAACGTGATTTTTTCGAATTTTTTCGTCTTATTATACAGTATAGTAGTCTAAGTAGATAATGGTACGGAACCCATCGTGCGCGAGTCCGACTCGCACTTGGCCGGTTTTTTTTTATATGTGTATGTTATATATCGATATGTTTATACATGTGATATAAGTGGTTACGTGTAACAGTGTCATGTATTGATGTCCTTAACACAAGATTTTTATTTATTTATTTATTATTTGATATGCCAACAGTGTACATAATATTAAAACAATTAATATTTATAAACTTTTTACAATTAGGTATTCCTAATACACACACCTATTATAGGCATATTCAGCGTTCATTACAACTTAACTAAGATAATTGATTTAACATAATATAATAGATTAATATAATAAATTAATAATGGTTACAATGTCATGTCGATAAATTAATGAAAAAAAAAGAACAACAAAAAAAACATAATATAATTAATAACAAATGATAGTGAATTATATTAAACTAAATTTGTATAGCTTTTGAAAAATAGACTTTATCAATTTGTTTTTAAAATTTAAAACGAGTCGTAAATATATCTAAGTCGCTTGAGCAAATAAAGTGTTCATTGTAGCATTTACACAATCTTTCACACACAAGATTTATATTCTATTATATTCTAATTATTTTGATTATATTAATACAAGATCCAATTATTATATTTTTCAAATTAATTTAATTGGGTACTAAATAAATTAAAAGCATTAAGCAACACTTTCTAGTCGTTTAGTGTAGAGTATAGTCATTCATATTCCTTTCACACTTCTATTAATTTATTTATAAATATATTATATAATTTATTTATAAATAATATTATATTTATTATTTATAAATAAAATTAATATTAATTTATTTATAAATATATTATATAATTAGTTACATAATTAATTAATATTATATAATTAAATAATTGACATTGACATAATTTAATCAATATTATATAACTATATTTATGAGCATTAATTTATTATGTAGATAGTGATATGTTAGGTTCATACATATTATATTATGTATGATTCTATTATTATCAAACCTATTATTGGTTAGTTTGTAGTTAAAATTAATTGACCAATTTGATTAGTGGTTCAAATTGATCCTTAGTTCGTTGCTGCAGTAGATTAATATAATTATGATAAATTAAAAAAATTAAATAGAACACAAAGGAAAGCAATCGAATCTGGAAAGATCAGTTTCTACTATATCTCCTTCAAAGCCTCCAATCTTAGATTTAATTATTTTTTATGGTAATAGAAGGGGGGGGGGGCAAACGAGCTGTTCATTCCATAGACTATAGAGGCTATACAGATGCGCCGCCCTCCTTTTTCCTCCCACCTACGTGGGCCACCGGCTACTTACACACCGCACGAAACGGCTTCGCTTTACGCTGGTATCGTGTAAGCGAGAGGTACTCCGGTCGTGCCGATACCATATACCGATACCAACCGCACATTAGGAATGTTTTTCCAGTTTCAGCGAATTTAATGTTTGCAAGATATATTTTATTTCTTACAACTATCACAACAATCATTCCTCTGAGTTTGTTACGCCGGTTTCTTTCTAAACTGGGTAGGATTGGTGTTTTTCTCTTTCCTCAAAAGATTAAAAGATTGCATCGTGAATATATTATCTTTGAATTTGAATGCGACAGTATATTATAGTGCAACACAACAGATGCACTTAAATTCTTTGATACCAGGCTGTACTTAACCCATACATTTGTGTATATATATACCGGTAAAGTGCCAGTTTGGTGGCTGGTTTAACATGCGCACTTACGCCTATGGACCCGCTAGAAATGCCAAGGCCGTGGCGCTTCCTTTTGGACTTGTTCTTGTTGCATTATTCATTTAAACCCGTTCCACTGAAGTGATGAGATGCAAGTTAATATTGAGATAAATAGTTACGAGGGTTTAGTAAGAGGTAGTGCCACGCTGCATGCGCGTAGACGAATTGGGCCGGCGTGAGGGCAACGCTCTGTATAACCTCTATGCGGATGTCTATGGGCGTCGGTAGTCATGAAAATGTCTCTTTTCGTTAGCCCCTTATACTTAAACTAGCTGTGCCACGCGGTTTCAGCGAAATCCATATAAACTTCAACACCCTATTTCACCCCCTTAGGGGTTGAATTTCTAAAAATCCTTTCTTAACGGATGCCGACGTCGTAACATCTACCTGGTTGCCTAATTTCAGCTTGATCCGTCCAGTGGTTTGGGCTGTGCGTTGATAGATGACTATGTCACGTTTGAGTTTTATATATATAGAAGAAAACGGGTTTACCTCGAAAGTGATGAACCCTACGAGATCACTTATTGACGGTATACGGGGACAAACGAGCAGTCGGAGCCTTTGATACACAGCCCCATAAACATCCCCATATGTGATTCGTTGATTTCCTTTCCCTTCCACAAGCCACCGGAAACACCGCGCGAAACACGACAAGTCACTTTATGGCGGGATGTGTGGGCGGTTTGAGAGGTACCTCGCTGGTCGCGCCGGCCCAAATCGCCTGCAATGCAACACGGCACCTACTCTTTTGACTTTTTTGTCCTTATTTTTGTGTCTTATTTTTGCGTGGTAATACGAATACCATAAGAGTTACTTCCCGGTGACCTACATAATGAAACGCTCTGCTTTTTTATCCCCCTACAACTTAAAAAACTCAACGCCGTCCTACAGACTGCACAATACACGACAGCGTATCAATCCACCTTTACTAGCGCTTGCCTAGCTCGAGTAGTCACAATATTAGCTCGTTTGTCCGTGAAAAAGGTCCACAGACCCCTCGGATAAAAATATTTTCCCACCCACGTTTTAGGTCGCGTAAATTACTTACTCATGTATAGGGAGTAAAATAGGTCTATTTTTAGCAAGGGTCTAGGGTCTGTGACGGCCGTATCTCTCTGACCTTGGATGCTGTCTCGATGTTTTTATATTTAAGGCCTAAAAATCTTACTACTAACAAACGGCGATGGTCAAAACCGAAAGTACTGAGGAAATAAAATGATTATAAAATTAGCAAGTTTATTAGTGTTGCATATACTATTACATATGCCAAGTGAAAGTAGGACGAGTCTGACAGATCAGAGTTGCCAGCTGATGCCTAAGTTAGTGCATCTTTACTGGTAATCCGCAGCTCTCTGTGACGGTGATATGCTTGTAGCTATCACTAGTTAAGTCACGGTCGTAATGTCAAACATCCCTCTCTCCTTTGTCATCTGTACCTAACCATTGCCATTTATTCATATATGGTATGAGTATTCAGTATAATATAGTCTATAACTAAACATAGATAACACATGTATGTAACAATTAGTTCTATTATATGGGTATTCTCTTCTAAAAAAAATATAGTAATAGGTAGTGCCTAAACAAATGTATATTAATTACATCGATACATCGCTGCAACAGATGGAATCACCGAGGTTTGCAGCGAGGTCGGTTTTCCCAATCTTTTTCCAAGACAAGCGGAAATAGTGAGTGTATCACTGCGTAGTAACTGTTTTGGATTCGCTAAAACAACTGTAGAGCAATGACCTCTTTTTCCAAGATTTCAAATTCATTCATAATAATTTTCATGACCGCCATGGAACACCGGTTGCACACTGCACGACAGCGCAGCTGTCACTTTACGGCGGTATCGTGTCAGCGGGAGGTACCTCTGCCCACCCAACTCGGCAGGCAGGTAGCACTTCTTAAAAGGCCATCATCTTTTTTTCATCACTTTTCTATGTACTATGGTTGACAACTCTCCGAAGAAAGTATCCACGGTCCTGACTGTAACTGTACCTAAGAAATAAAAAAGGAAGACTAATAACAGTACGAACTTTACAAGTTTTTAATTTTTAGGGGGCCTTTTAGAAGACCTTTCTCGTAAAGGCTTCTTTCCATTTTTTTATTTGTAATAACTGATTGTAGTAACCGATAAATAGGTAAGATATTCGTTTCGCATTCTATTAACAGATAAATAAGATAATATTTCAATGATGATTCTAAACTAACTTTATAAGAGTTTCACCGGCGAACGAACAAATATTTTCTTTCCACAGCATCCAATAATAGTATATTGGATCCGAAAGCGTCAATATTTATTTCAAGTGTTGGAAACAGACTTTATTTGAAAGCAATATGTTTTTTGGATCACAAAATATCAACACTTCAGCTATTAACTTAAGTGTTCATAACTCGCCTGAAAAACATGATAACATATTTGAATAAATGATTGAATGAATTATTCTTTATTATGCACGTAACAAACATAATGTGCGTTTTTCCATTAGCCGGCCCGGCACCGGCCCGGCAACGGCACGGCACCGGCACGGCGACGGCACGGCGACGGCACCGTGGTTTCGTTTTTCCACTGCGCCGTTGCCGGTGACGGTTTACGCCCGGCGAGTATTGGAGTATTGTAATGTTTCTAAAATATTATGATATGAAATAAAGTATGAAAATGGTCAATATCAGTCAAATACCTAAACTCAAAATATTAGTATAAATCTATTTATCAAATCAGAAAAATATCATAGTCAAATGATATTGTAACTAATATATTGATATTACCTAATCCAAAATTTATTGTCATTAACCCATCTCTAAATACGAGTCTCGAGTCTCGACTCACGACTCTCCCCCGCCCCGCGTCCTCCTACCCGCCCCGCGTCCTCATGCCCGGCCCGCGCACTCACACACGCACACGGTGCAATACATATACAATACACATGCAGTTTTGCCGGGCCGGCACCGGGTGGGAAGCTTGGTTCCACGGCGACGGCGACGGCGACGGCGCCGGCAGGACTCAATGCCGTGCCGGCGCCGGTGCCGGTAAGTGGAAAAGCGTGCCATACATGTTCATACATTTTTGCTTCCACGGCGCCGTCGCCGTCGCCGTGCCGTTGCCGGTGCCGTGCCGTTGCCGGCTAATGGAAAAACGCCAAATTAAAAAGAAACACATACACTTTTTTTCATCTAAATTGTAATAATTGTAAAATTTTGAAGGTCAATTTTATAAAAACGCTTACAACCCAGATATGATGAGGCTAACCTATAAATACCTATATATTCTTTTTTTATTTTTTTTATAACTTTAAAAATGTTTAAAATTTCGGGATTGAAAGCTGCCATATGTTATTCCAGAAATATATTTATAATTTGCGCTGCACTGTACAATTTTCGTAAGTATATTATTAGTAATTAGTTCAGTTTTAGATAATTTTTATTTTATTCGTTGACAAAAGTCGTTGCCTTGAAAACAATTACGCACCAACTACCAAGTCTAATCACTGGTGCATCTAACTTGCCTGTTCCTAGTATTTCCTTAAGCCTTTATGTTTAAGATTTGTACAACCCGAGTCGATAAAGAAGCGAATTTTAAACGACGGACATCTTGCAATGATCGACGACAAGAGTACGGAAAGTGCGAGAAGTAAACGAATCAATAACGGCGTCATTTAAGACTCGTTTCTCTATTGAATCGGTTAATAAATTGAGGATTCTGATGCCATTTTCGACAGCGTGCGATGTGCGAAACTGTCCGGTTGGCGCAAAACAAATATAATTATTCTATTTATGTTCCACATTTGTCATTACCTTGTGTAAGCGCCAGTGCAAATATCGAAACATGGCAAATATTAATATTAATACATAAGCAATTATAGTTTCGCAACGTGTTATTTTACTCAAGCAAGCAGGACCAGGTTATTTTATTAACTAATGAAAACTAACACATTCTTATTGTGGACAAACAATTATATTAATGAAGTAAAACATATAGTTTCCTTTAATCTTTAATCGAGCTAGAAACGCTACATCTAGATAAATAAATATTTTCTGAATTATTTACTAAAGAAACAGGTCTATTTGGAATTTTAAGTAATCCTTAACTAATCGTCGCCACCTTCTTACCCGCAGCTAAAATACCTGTAATTTCTTTTTCAACATTCAAGAACATAGTTATCAAGAGCAACATGATGAAATTCTATTTTCAGTATTATTCTTTGCTATCAGCACATCTTTTGCATGGAGTCACATAGAGAATAGAAGAGCACAAATGAATCAATCAACACCCATCTGACACAAACCTTCGACATAGATTCGGATCAAGAGAATGTCAATTATGTCTACCGTGGTGATCTTCCTCGTCCGTTACCCACGCGGGGGAGGGGACCCGATCCCCAGTCCCGGCTTATACTTTACAAATATCCACTATCTACTTTTAAACCACCATTGGGTCGCGTCATCCTCATCCCCAGGATAAAGAGGATCCGACCTAACTAGGTCTATGCTCCTAGACCCGAAACCCGATGTAGCTTCAGTTTCCGTTGAGCTTTTCCGGAACATACTTCAGTCATAATAACCAAGAGAAAATATCTATAGACTTGAGATCCACAAAAAATTTAATTTGCTTACTAGAAATATATTCACCCTTGTTTGACGGCAAAAGAAGGCAATATAATAAAATATTAATATAAATATTCATGAAGAAAATGAATGATAGCAGGCCCATTTGGCGGGTAGGTAGCAGAAAGCTTTTAGCGTAAACATGTTGCATGCCCTCAAAGGAGTTGGATAATCTAATGGTGCGCTCAATCTTACAAACAAAATGGAGGACGAGGTCCATCTAATGGATTCTTCATGCATATCGCTTCATCATGAATGCTATTCTTTCGGCTTTTTTTTAGCTGCCTTATGGTTGTCACGTTATTTTTTTGGCCTTTATTTTATATGATGCAAGAGAATGCACGTTAAGACAGGGGTTGGTCGTGTGGGGCGTAGGGACTCACACAAATGTAAATTACCTGAAATATAAAAACCGGCGTAGTGACAGCTGTGTTGTCGCGTTTCGTGCGGCCCATAAAGGTGGGGGAAGAAGGAGGGCAACGCATCTGCGTAACCTATGCGGATGTCTATGAGCCTCGTTGGTCATGAGTATCTGCGATTGCTCGTTTGCCCCCCTATAGTATAAAAAAATAGCAGTTATTTATCAAGAATATGAAACACTAAATCAGTTCGCCGTGTGAACCCGTGAGGGATATAACAAAACTTCATTAGCCCCGCTGTAAGGGGGGGGAGTCGTCAGGGGACACATTCACAACCGCCAGTAAAGTAAAAAGTTTACCAAGATTAATGTCTAGCGGGGAAGTGAACTTTGACGTAAAAAGGTCAATTTACTTTGTCGAGTTTTATGATTAAGGTCTCACTTTGTAGTTAGTTTACATTGCAGCTGGATGGACATGACCTGGTAATTACCTCTCGCTCAGATGATACTACAGCTCGAGAGAAAAATGGTCAGCGCACACTTATCAACTCGGAAAGGTATAGTAACCGTATCACATCGAGCCGGTCAGTGTTCTTTGTATGAAACTTCATACTGCAACCATAGATTTAGAATTGTTCTCACTACGTGACTAAATCTATGACTGCAACGCACACTAATGGGAAACGTATCGTCTTCGCTTTTCTAAGCGAGGCGTTTACGATCCCTTTCCGAGTTGATAAGTGAGCGGCGACCATAAGAGAGAAGAAAGACATTAATGTCCTCCTAGCCGATTTCGGCTACGGCGGCCGTCTCTATACAGACGAGCCAGATGAGCAGGACATATTATAGTGCACAAGTGTGCGCGCAGACACAAGTGCACTCTCTATTCCCTCACTCTCATATTCCGATGGGACGGCAATCCGACACGACCGGTGAGAAATCAGGCGCAGGACCTACGGCTTAACGTGCTCTCCGAGGCACGGGGGTATAAACACCGCCAACTTCCTGACTCCGGACTGTTATTAGAAATTGAAAAATCCCAATAATAATTTTTTGGCCCGACCCGGGAATCGCACCCAGGACCTCGCGTCTCTGGTTGAACACGCTTACCACTAGACCACGAGGCAGTCAAAGTCAAGAAATACATTACTATACTTCTCGTGTAAGTTAGTCGCGCTTTGACATCTGCATAGCAAGTATGTGACGTCTCAGGGCGTCCATAGTTATCAAAGGGCTCCGACTGCTTGTTTGCCTCTTTAACCAACAACAAAAACCCTGACATCCTCCATCCATCCATCCATCCATCCATCCTCCATCCATCCATCCTTGCTTGGGCCTCATGTATAACCAAGAAGCCAGTTCAATTGGCTTCTCCCAAGTTTCTCATTCAGCTACTGAGCAAACAACACCATAAAGCTTGACATTGAGAAGCCTGGGCCATGGCAGGTCTTTCAGGCAGGAGTTTCTAAGGATAAACTCGTACCTGAAATGGTTTATTATGGTCTTTTTATAGTATAAGGGGGCAAGCGAGCAATCGAAGTCACTTTCATGACCACAAACATCCTCGCAGAGGTTATACAGATCCGTTGCTCTTCCTTCTCCTCTCTCCATTTTATGTTACAAAACATTTATCATAACAAAGCTCGCATCTAAAACGTAGATAAAGCTCCCCCAACAATGGGAAGAGCTTGACAAATATGCTCCCAAGAAAGCTCAAAGTTTTAATTAACGTGGAAATGTTTACTGCGAACTTTGCGCGTTTGCGAAGCCTTCGTTTGATTTACATTCTCATGATGCGAGTTCAAACTCATAAGAACTCATTGAATTGTGCGTACATTATATTATGCTTGAGTCGTACACCGCCGAAATGGAATTAAGGAATGGAATCGTCCTACTAATATTATAATGAAATAAAATGCAAACGAAAGCTTCTGTGTTTGTTGTTATTTTACGCTAAAACTATTAAACGAAATTGACTGAAATTTGACACAGATATAGATGACAATATTAGATATTAAAAGTATTATGTATCCGGAAAAATATTGTACCTCTTAAAAGGCATTTTACGCAGATGAAACTGCGGTGTACACATGTTATTGATGCAAAAGTATATAAGTTTTGTTATTCTTTCACGGAAAATATAGAACGGGTTAAGCTGGACACAGACCCCCTCATTAATAAACATAGAACAACTTTATCCAAGTAATAACCTAGTAATAAACTGACATCTGTCAAATTCCATAATTTTTATTTGTTTTATAATATGGGGAATTTGACAGATGTCAGTTTATTACTATGTTGTTACTTGGATTAGGTTATTCTATGTTTATTAATAAGGGGGGGAAACTTTACAATCTGGACTGACATAATACTTTCCGTCCTAAAAATTTTAACGGGCTCCATGGGATATATTTCTACAAATCCAAATAACTTTTATATTTAAAGTTTTAATGATTTCCATGGGATAGGTTCTCCGTAAATCCAATGGCATCATATGAGAGGTACCACGTGCCCAGTTCGGCTACATCTTGCCAAACACGAGCCACGCCGAGCATTTCCTCTTATCACGTATGGCAACTAGTCGGGTTGCATCACGCACTTTCACTCCGCACTTGCGACACTATTTTTTCCCCGAGGACGAGCGGTTTGCGTAACCCGCGTGAGAACATCTCGACTCATTATCATCTCGATTCAACTTTATTGTTACGATGGGAACACAATCGCTCGAGGCCAGCGAACACGAGGGCAGATTAAACTGCAGACATTGTCTTTCACCTCGAAGGTCCTCCTTGCTTGTCTATCAAGAATAAATTTTGTGAGAGGTAGTGCCATGCTGTATTGAATTGGGATGGTACCTACAACAGGGGAGGTGTATACCTCTCGCTTACACGATACCGGCGTAAAGTGACAGCTGTGCTCTTATCTGTGCATCGTTTGCTTATCTCCTTTTCTCCGCCAGGCCTTTCATTTAACATTTATTTTGGTGACTACTGACCCCCATAAATTGCTATTGAGACGTGTTGCCCTCCTCCCCCTCAACCCCTGAAATGGGTAGTTTTTGCCT
>LUGF01019361.1:30700-49061 GCA_001625245.1 Calycopis cecrops | reverse complement strand
TTTAATTAAGATAATTGATAACCGTTGCGTTTTACGTTGTTCATCTTGCTGATCTCAAATTACTTATGAACTGTACTCGCTCAAGGTGCGAACGATATTTGGTCGAGTCGAGTAGTTTAGCTACTAAATCGATACTCTACTTGACTAAATTACTCGACCAATGCGAACAAGGCTTTATACCGATGCGTTGCCCACACAACGCACGAAATGCGTCACACAGCCTGAACGTAGCATTAATTGCAATATTTAAGACATCAAAGCTTTGTTGTAAACAATTGCATTCCCACAACCTTCGCAAAGCCTCGAGTTACAATGTACGCTAAATGAAATGTGCTTTCGAAAATATTTACCAACAATGTAATAAGGCAGAGATCTTCCGGTTTCATCTTTACGGAATAATATTAACATAATCCTTATGTTAAAAAGAAAAATATTAACATAATCCTTATGTTAATATTTTTCGGAAAGATTCAAGTGTGAGGCTTCGGTAATAATTTTATATATTCGATCTGTACGATATTATTGGTAGTCGTGTAAAAAAATTATGGAATTAGTTTTTTTACATGTTAACTTAATATTTCCATTTTTTATCTATTTGTGCATTTCTATATCAATAGAAATGTCAGAATTTTAAAATCGAAATGTATAAATAAGTCGTTTAGTAAGAGATAGTGCCACACTGCATGCTTGCATGCAGCCGAATTAGGTCAGCACGACCGGTAAACTGACAGCTGTGCTGTCGCGTTTCGTGCGGTGTGTAAGTAGCCGATGGCCTATGGAGGTGAAAGGAGAAAGGAGGGCAGCGCATCTGTGTAACCTCAGTGCGGATGTATAATATGGGCGTCGGTAGTCATGAAAATGGATCCGACTGCTCGTTTTCCCTCCTGTACCATATAAAAAAATAAGAATATATTATATTCCATTACTAACGCATCGGACGCCTATTGAAAATCAAAACAACATTTTTTTGGTTCAACTCAGGATTCTAAGTCGAGACCTCACGACGTGCTGTGCATGCATGCAAATCGGCATTGAATTGTTATACTTGCAAATCGATTAAAGAGATCAGATTCTCCAATAAAACCATAACCATCGTCCGTCACTATTGCTAACAACGGACGGACAGAGCATGAAGCGTTACATAAAGATGGTTTCACAAATGGCCGCCATTGTATAATAGACGACGAAGAAATCTTCCGCCCGCTTTATCACATTCCTGCCAGTTTGAACACCGTGAGAAGCAAGGAAATGACATTTTATTGCTTACTTTGTCGCTGCGGTCCAAGTTATAAGCGGAAGTTCTTTTACAAATATCGAACTTTCTTTCAAATCGCAAAACTGGAGTCACTGCATACTTCTAATTCAATTACTGCAATCCTAAAAAAGCTTTAGGCGCCCTGCTATGATTTCATCGTAGTTCGAATGGTTGCCGTTATCAACCCTGGGGATATGAATATAGCAGAGGGAATAAATTGTGAGACAAATCTCTTTCTAAATCTCAAATTTTTGTTAATTATACTTTGACCTACAACTTAGCTTTGTTTCTAACTACTACTGTCTTAAACCTATTTTGAAAAAAAAAAAGAAAAACAAATTAAATGTTAAAAATGAGCGTGTCTGGTCATCAAACGTAAAAGTTTGGCGAGTTTAAAAATGTATGTAAAAATTTGTATTTTTTCTTGAAATAAACAGTTTGAAAAAAAATAGGACCCAACCTTACTCTTGGTAATGCTGAGACCTCGTCTTACATATATCTAATGTTTAATTATTAGTGAATATATTCTGCCGCCGCTATCTAGTCAAGCCTGTTATTGGTATGTGTAGCCATTTTGTATGACGGGCCATTAAATTAATCACTACAAAACCAATGAACAACTTACCGATTAGTAATTTGAGTAAGTTTAACTTTATTGTATGAATATATTGTCTTCAGTCTTCGTTCTTTTTTTGTATGAAGTAAACGAACGAAGAATCGACTTCATAAACAAGCAAAAGTAATATATTTTATTTAGCTCGTAAATTGATTTCTCCTCACACTAGGGTTGTACCGGTGGAATATTTAATTGTTGACGTTCAAAAAGTCCTGTAATTCCATTTTGAATAAAAACTTTTTCATTTAATTTCACACCAAATCGCTGTCAGTCTGTGACTTGTACCATACTCACGTCTCAACATATTCCTAATCGCACGATTGCACGTTTTCTCCCGTCCGCTCTCGGCCGCGCCAGATCTCATCTGCTGTTTACTGCTGCTACGTTTCACAAGCAATGTAACTGATATTGCTATCATCATCAGGACTCAGTCAAGTCTAGTTTAGCAAGAGGTAGTGCTCCATTGCGTGCATGTAGCCGAATTGGGCCGGCACGACCGAGGAGATACCTCTCGCTTGCACGAAAATGGCGTAACAGCTTTGCTGTCGCGTTTCGTGCGGTGTGTAAGTACCCGGTGAACACACAGGACACCGAGGAATTCGGGACACCTGTTCAGACGACGGCTTCCCCGAGCCTCACCCCTGCGGCCCTTCGTAAGATGGTAGATTGTGGCATCACCTTAGAACTTAGACTTCTCAAATTGGACTAGCTGTCTATCTCGACCTAGTACCCGGGGCAGTGCGTAAATCAATTCAATAACGGAAAAATACCCGTAAAAAACAAGCCCCCCTGAATAACCTTCAAATTGCTTATAACAATAAAGTTATACCCGGAAAAACTGTATTTCATTCGCAAACCTAAACATGATTTACTCAGCTCCCCCAACTGAATATAAACCTCGCTAAATCCGGGTTTACGCAGTAAAGTGGGCACGAACAAGATAAACCTAAGATTAGTTGCCCTGCGTTTCAATTATTTATAGCAGTTACTACTGCGCCGGGTCCAGATGGGGGCTCAGGGGGGCTGCAGCGTCTGGCCCCGTGAGGCTTAAGGGCCTTAAGCTCATTTTTGTGCCTACAAAAGGGACAATTCTCAATTCCAAGGTCTCCTAACCCCGGATCCCAGAGTTTAATCCAGCGCTGAGCAAACTGCTCCCCTAACTTTTACCAGCGTAGGTACCTACCAATATTTTTTTCGAGGATAAAAATTAATCATTGTATGGTATCTATATATTAATACGTGAGGCAAAAACTTTAGGAACATATTTACGACAATTGCGCGGACGGAGGCGTATGAAATTTGGCACACTTATAGTTTACGTGTAAGAGAAGTGTACAACGCTAAAAATTTTAAAAATAATGATTGTAAAGAACTTTAATTTAATAAAAAACTTTACACACATTGCTATGCTATGCATTTAACACTTTCTTTATATCTCTATGATTTAACACATTGATATATAAGAATTAAGCACACGTAATTATTTAAGTGTCGAAAATTCTTCATAAATCTTTAAATTGTTAACATTAGTTATGATGACATAACCATATGTCATATGATATTTAGTTTTTAGTTACAAAAAAGTTTCACTTAGAACGAATATCGATCTTCGCGGGATCGCTAGTTAATTTTAAGAAACGTAAAGAAGCAATAATCTAGCAATTGCTCGATAAAACTTATGAAGATAAGAAACTTAAGAGATTTAGTAAGTGGGTAGTAAACTAATATACTTTCGGCACATTATATAAAATGAAACAGACTGCCACGTGGTCTAGTGGTAAGCGTGTTCAACCACAGACGTGAGGTCCCGGGTTCGAATCCCGGGTCGGACCGAAAAATGTTATTGGGATTTTTCAATTTCTAATAACAGTCCGGAGTCAGGAAGTTGGCGGTGTTACACCCCCGTGCCTCGGAGAGCACGTTAAGCCATAGGTCCTGCGCCTGATTTCTCACCGGTCGTGTCGGATTGCCGTCCCATCGGAATATGAGAATGAGGGAATATAGAGTGCACTTGTGTCTGCGCGCACACGTCTTGTGTACTACAATATGTCCTGCGCAGAACGCTCGTCTATATAGACGGCCGCCGTAGCCGAAAATCGGCTAGGACGACATTATTATAAAATGAAACAAATTCATTTTGTTTATGTGTTTATTACTAACGAATTTAATGAATTGTAGTTTAATGTTTGGAGTAGTTAATCTATGTTTATTAATAAGGCTCAAGTTTAAAAGTATTTTTACACTTATTAATCCGTGCATGGATACTACTACTTCATTTTATACGTACTACACGGACGCGTTAAGTTGGGACCTGGGAAAAATTCCATTCCCCGCTCTCTGCCCCCGCACCACCCCCGATATCGCCCTAATATGACGACATCGGGGGAAGTGGGGGGGTAGACAGGATTCTTCGCATTCTTGCCAGGTCCAACTTACTGCGTCCTTGTAGTACTATGTTATTGGGTGTGGGTAGTCAGCGAATAGCTCCGACTTCTCATCTGTCCTTCTACACCTACCATAAAAACCTGTTTCTGAAATTACACTTCCGTCTAAATGCACTATGCAATATTTGCACAAATTTGAGCGTACAGTTTTTACACAACACATTTCGCCACGCGTGGAAGACATAACACTTAGACAATTACCATAACCAACACGTATGGACTGAGCTTGGCCAATGGGGCACTGGGTTTATTGTTAAACCATGGCGCGAACATGATGTAAGAACATATGTGTAAATGGGCCCACTTTTACCATAGCGTATTGGGTTTTTAAATGAAATGTGCATTGCTTCTTATGAAGGCGAATCTACCTTTATAGGTAAAAAAAATATAGCTCAGAGAACATTTTATAAATTCAATAAATTGATAAAAAATGTCAATTAAACGCAAATTAATAAAGTCAAATGAAATAATTCAGCTGTTTACATTTTTACTTTAGCGTATTTTATGGCGCCTTTTTTTATGTTATAGGGGGGCAAACGAGCAGTTGTAGCCATTTTCATGACTACCAACGCCCATAGATATCTGCATAGAGACTATACAGATGCGCTGTCCCCCTTTCTCCTCCCACCTCCATGGGCCACCGGCTACTTACACACCGCACGAAACGCGACAGCACAGCTGTCACTTCACGCCGGTCTCGTGTGAGCGAGAGGTACCTCCCCGGCCGTGCCGGCCCAATTCGGCTGCATGCACGCATACAGTGTGGCACTACCTCTTACTCTTATTAAATTATTTTACAAGCCCGACGTTTCAGGACCTTTACAGCAGCCATGCTCACGGGTTTATTGTAATGAGTAACATTCGCGTAAACTTAAGATATATCTTAAATAGATAAAGGATAAGATAAGATATATCTTAACTTAATATAAATAAATCAGCTGTATTTGACTTGAAAAACCTTAATGCTACACACCAAATTCGCTTCTACTACGTAGTCAGAAGTTCTATATCTACTTAAAATGTAGGTAAAGGAGTTATAAAATTAACTAACGTCATAAAACTATCTTAGTGTTCATTTGGTTTAAATAATCTTGCATATTCACTTACCATTGTACTAAAAGTCCGATTAAAATAATATACTATACCTACCTAAGTATTACTGTAAAAAAAGCAAACCTAAAAACAAAAATAGTTAATTTAAATGCATTGAACTATATTGCTATCGTAGTAGTAACAACTCACTGTTTAAATATTATTAAACAGCTATATTATAAAGCATTCAATTTGAATTTAGAAAATATTTAAAAAAGAACAATTGTATCCACAGACAAAATAAATACACTTAACAAGCCAATACGACACAAGCTCACATGCAACCTCATTCGTGCGCAGTATCCAGATGATATCATTTCCAGTCGGAACATAACTCCATTTACCCTTCCCTCTTATGTTCCATCACACGTAGGTAGTTGAATAAAGTACGGGACGAGCTCCATTTGACCTTTCACGTAAATGCCATATTGGATTTTGATATTTTTAACTCCGACATTGACTATCAGCTCGATTTGCGAGTTGCGTTTGAAGCAGAAAAATGCAAGTAAGAGGTAGTTCCACGCTGCATGCACTTTCACTCTCACTTACAAGAGACCGGCGTAAAGTGACAGCTGTGGTGTCAGTGATAGCGTTTCTTGCGGTGTGTAAGTATCGGGTGACCCATGAAGGGAGGAGGAAGAAGGAGGGCAACGCATCTGCTTATCTCTATGTGGATGTCGATGGGAGTCGGTAGTCCTGAAAATGGCTCCGAATGCACGTTTCCCTCTTATACTATAAAAAAAGACAGTTCGATTTGCGAAATTCACGCTTGAAGTTGAAAAACGAAGATGATTAAAGGAACGTGAAATCTATATTTAATCTGAGGCTCGTGACGCGGTTGGGTTTCAGATTGTTTTGACGCCTAAGATAAGTAGGATAAGATAAAAGACAGAATAGGACAGATAAGTCTGGATGGGTGGACTGGGACAACCTGTAATCTGGGTCGAAATAATGCCGCTCTCGTTTAGAACTTATTCAAAGTTGTTGACATTATAATTATTTTTGATGTGTCTATTTTAAATCTGCGAAATATGGTTATTTTTAAAGATATTTCATAATAATGAGAGAGTTCGTACATAAATAGAATCTTTTATTATAATTTTTATTCCAGTTATTAAGGAACAATAGCTGCACATAAATAATCGTTTATATTAGGTTATCTTTAAAGCCCTATTTGTAAATGTGCAAAAAAATAAAGAGGTGGCAATAAAACTTAAATATTAAAAAAAATTAATTGTCATCTACAAAAAACAGTCAACTGAACTTATGATTTGATAAACGGTTCATTAGTTTCTAAATTTTTAGACTTTCGTTTTTATTTTAATAGTTTCGCAGGAGCAGTATTTATATAACATGTCAACATACTAACATTAAATACGATATTCATATTATATACAGTGGCTTTACCACGCAAATTCAACACATTACATTAGTTTTCGCCTGTTTAATCTGGCAACACGTCAGCGATTATTATCAAATTATACCATAGCCAGAAGACAAAATAAATTCATCAGTGTTATCACTTAATCAATCTCTACAGGTGGCCACGTGGCCAGACATAATAGTCAACACATGAGCCACTCATATAGTGATAAATCTCTGATAAGATCGGCAACTCTCTGTCAATGTCGTTGTGCAACGTGGAAGAGCTTTCACCGCCGCACCCCGTGTTGATAGCCACTCGGTAACGTGTTGTAACAGCTCCTAGAGTTTAGTAATGTGTGGTATGTGTGTTGTAGCAGCTCATGTTACTGTATGTGTACAAACTCGTGGTACATTTTAAGTATATTCTAGAATAGTGAGCGTGGTTCCGTCCGACGGGACGGCACGACCGGATAAGTATTTCTCGATAATTAGATACCGCCGTGAAGTGAAGCTATGCTCCGTACTCACACAATTACGCTTAAGTTTACGCAAGTATTACTCATTACAATAAAATTACTTTAATGGATTTTATCGTGGTTTATTTAACGTTTCAGTAGCTTTACAACAACCGTGTACCGAGAGGACAGATGCCCTGAAAATGATCAGTAGATCGTCAATATATCTGCGTGATATATTTTATGTAGTACAATTCGTGTCGCACCTACTTCATTGGACGTAATAAATAAAATTGCAAGTTTCATGATGTTGCTTCGCTCATTTCGTATGGTAGATTAAATTGGGCAACGTTTGTAAAAAGAGAAAAATTAAAGCACTGAAAACAACAGAGGACCCTCATCACTATAATTCCTGGAGGCACTGATATTGCTGAATAATATATAGCCTACTCGCTCGCCCCGCGGTTTCACCCGCGTAAATTTCGATCTCGAGTAAAATAGAAAATCATCCCATGGCATCCCATACGAACATTTTTTCGGGATAAAAACCTGTGTTAATCCAAGTTACTATTTTTGCGTGAAGGAGTAACAAACAAACATACAAACTTTCGCATTTATAATATTAGTAGGATAATATTTGCTGATAATGTAACCTTCTATTAAGAAGAAGTGTGAGAATGGTTTAAATAGATCCAATAGTTTTGGAGCTTATTCCGATACGACCTAGGGATCTTCAAGAAAAGAGCTTATTCTTTCCTCAAAGGTCGGCAACGCATCTGTTAGACCTCTGGTGTTACGGATGTCTATGGGCGTTGGTGTTCACTTTACATCAGGTGACCTAACTGCTCGTTTGCCTCCTATGCTATAAAAAAAATCGTTCCTCTTAAAAATATAAGTAAGTATTAGTATAGACGAATGTCAACTGAGACCTAAAGAATTTATAATACCTATATAGCACAACAGCTAAACACAAGATCGACTTCATCAATTTAAGCTCAAGACCAAACTTGACTAATTAGTGTTTCCATCTTGTCCCGTATAAACACTCAACTTCGACAAAGCACTACTAGCGGCATTAGGTATCTTAATGGTCCAATCAAGAGGAAACTGGAGTTTAAGCTTTATTTGGAAACTTGCCAGCTGAATTTGTTTTCACAAACTTAAGAGTAAAGTCTGTAAGCTTGAGAAAAGCACATTCTAGATTCCGTTACCAACATAGTACAATATACATTTAAATGGAATTAGATTCTTATAAAAGTATAACAAGGACTAGTTTCTAAGTTTCTGTAAAAGTCTTGGTCAAAGTAACTGATTTATTGAAACTTTTTACTAATTACAAATTTGAAAAAATGATTTAGAATCATTTTTTTATTATTATTATATTCTAAACTATGGTCTACAGGTTCCGTTAAGAAGCTATTAATAAGAAGCATTTATGTGGTAGTTAAGAGTTAAGTATCGAATAGCTACCGGATACTGCAAGTAACCCGCGAAATTAACCCTCAATTAACGCATATTTAAAGGGAACGTTTGCCATTACATGTAAAGTTTAATTAGTTTTATCGCAATTTGTTGAAATGTTTTACGTTATAGCCAAAGTGGGTGGGTGGTATATTTTGATTACTGCCTTTGCCCTGCGGGTTCACCCTCGTAAAATATACCTTTCCATTATAAAGTAAGCTTAATATTTTTTTACATTAGAAATAAAATGTAGGGTGCCCTAAAAGGTACAGATAATAGGAAGGCAAGATATTTGCAAAATTATTGTACCTTATCCTCCCTACTCTCCTCGTCCGTTCCCATGGGCCACCGGAAACTCACAAACCACACTGGATATATACCTTTGCGTCATCTTTCTAGTTACTCAAATACTATTTTAATTCCAGCCCTCATCGTGACCCTAACAATCGCCTCCTGCGCGGAAGTGGAGGACCCGTGCAAGACGAAATCCCGCGTGGTGGCCGACGACAAGCACTGCGACAAGTACTGGCAGTGCGACGGGGGTCAGTCGGTGCAGTACCACTGCCCCAACGGCCTGGTGTTCGCGGGGAAGCACCGCGGCGTGACCGAGGGCTGCGACTACCCGTGGCGCTCCAACTACTGCGAATATCCTAAAGTGCAGACAAGTGAGTCCGAAATAATGTTTTTGTCATAACCTAGCCCCTTCGTTAGAAAGTGTGTATATGTGTTACAGCTAAAAAAATATCGGCAAGACATTGTCTGTCCCCTTAACGACTCAAAACCTACGTTTAGACGTCGCTCAACATAGTCGCATAGATTCCGTTGTAGTTGTAAAAAATAGCGAGGGAGGCATCTCCCGGAGGCATATATATAAACTTTTTTTTGTAACACCTCAATATTTTCCCCATAGATCTAAAAATTTTCACTAAACTTTATTTCTGTCGCATTTCATTCCCCAAAGAACACTAAATGCTATTACGATTCACTCATCAGAACACTAATCGATATTTGGCTCTACATTTTTCCTAGATTTGCCAATGGGCAAGATTTCTACATATGCCAATCGACACTGACCTCAATATTTTTCCATAGATCTGCCATTCTACATGCCCTGGACATATTTCCACAGATCTGCTATTCTCAGTATTTTTGATGCTGATCGCAATATTTTTCCATAGATCTATCAATCGGCATGACCTCTACATTTTTGCATAGACCTGACAATCGGCATGACCTCTACAATCTACATATTTCCTCAGACCTGCCAATCGACACTGATGTATATATTATGTACAGATCTGCGAATCGGCACTGAGTTCAATATTTCTTGACATATCTGCCACCCAACACTGGACTCTACATTTCTCCACAAATCTGCCAAGTGCCCACCACCACTGATCTCATCTTTCCCCGACCCGCCGATCGACACTGACCTCAACATTTTTATTTACTTCCATCAACTACCACTGACCTCTACATTCCGCCAGACCCACCCATCGGCACGGAGCACTGCGACTGGCTGTACGGCATCTTCGGGCACGAGACCTCCTGCACGCGCTACTGGACCTGCTGGAACGGCACGGCCACGGAGCAGCTGTGCATCGGCGGGCTGCTGTACAACGAGGTGGCGCACTCCTGCGACTGGCCCGAGAACGTCGACGGCTGTCAAAAGCACCGTGAGTGGTTTTTTTTTTGTTTTTTTTTTGTTAATAGGGACGGTGCATCACGCCAACAAATGACTCAAACGTGCAGTTTTCTAATAATAATTAATTAATTAGTAATGAAATTCGGTATTTAATCAAATTTCATTACCTGAACGGCGTTTTCGATTTACGGATAAAAATTATATCATTCATTATATTTAGTTATAATTATTAAAATTTTCAAGAAATATTAGAATCATCTAGTGGGTGAAACACGCGTGCTGCCAGTATGTTATCAAAGCAAACAAACCATGATACATTAAAAGCAATCTTATTGTGCGGATAAACCTATAAAGATTCGGCTTCTTTTCATCAACAAACCGCTCACATTAAATAGAATGATTCGACAGTTTTTCCTTATTGATCCCTTTCTTGTTATCTCAAAGGGATTGGGGTGTACAAAACTGCTCTCTTTCCGATATAATATCGTCATTTAATGATAAGCACGATGAATTAAAGTATTTGCGTTGTACGGTCATTTATTCTATTTTTCATTTTCTTATTGTCTATTTACCAATTACAATGTAGTTTTTAAAGTTATTACTTTTTAGTTTATACTAAAAAAAATACATCTCTAACGAACATATCCTATCATATGCGGGCAAACGAGCAGTCGGAGCTTTTCGAAGACTACCGACGCTAATGGACGTCGTGTAATTGTTACGCAGATACGTTGCTTTCTGCCTCGCCTCCACTAGGCCACCGGCTACTCACAAGCCGCACGAAACGCGGCAGCGGTTTCATGTTAACGAGAGGTACCTCCCTGCTCGTACCCGCCCAATTCAGCTGTAATACACTATCTCTAACTTGTCCCTCTATTTACTTTCTCATAACTACTAAAAGGTCAAACTGAATTTATTGACAAATTATCAACAGGAAGATACATTAAGTTAAGTAATTCATGACTTGTGTATGCAAAAAGTCGGTTTTTGACTCTAAAACATTTTCCCCTTGTACTACAAAAGTAAAAACAATCAAAGTATTATGTTTTTTATGTAATAGTGGACACAGCAGGCGGTTAGTGACTTATGTATAACATTTTATAATCCTAATGAACTGATTCAACGCGACATAATGACGTTGGAAAGTAGTTTATTACATTCGCGTGAGCAGAAACCAACATCATAACATTTTATAGTGTAATTGTTTTAACTTTACACGCACTTAGTATTTTAATTATTTTTGTCCGACTCCGAGAATGGAGTATAATGTTTTAGAACTTGTGTACGTAGGTTTCTGAGCTGCTAGATCCTAAGCCGTTTGAGATATTTAGCGGATATGGTGCCGACATATTTATTATTTGCCAAATTATCTTGTTTCGCCGAATTCATGCTCTGGATTGTAAGTTTATCCCTTACCGGTGGCCTACTAGAGAATAAACGGAAGAATAAAAAGGGGGGCAATACATCTTTGCAGCTTTGTCCAAACGTGTCCGTCCACTTGTTTGTTCTTTTATTAAGCTTATTAATTTTAGTCGTCTCTTAGTCATAAGAATTTCAAATGTAATTAATTTCATTTGATATTACATAAATAATTTCAACAGCAACACCATCTGTCATCTAAATTAAATCAATTAAGTAATTTCTTATCTCAAAACAGATGTTTAAGCTAAGATTACAGTTGGTCCTTACGGTCCGCTGGGCAAACGCCACATAACTCAAGATCATTGTGATGCAAATTATAAATTATTAAAATTAATAACATTTTGTCCAAAAGAGTTTTGCTAGAAATGTTACCCCTTTACCCAAATACTGCTGAACCAATTTTCATGAAATTTGGCACACACATAGAGAGTAACATGGATTAACACATAGGATAGTTTTATCCCGAAAACATGTTCCTCTGGGATGCCATGGGATGATTTTTTATTTTCCACGGGATCGAAATTTACGCGGGTGAAACTGCGGGGCGCAGCTAGTAACTAATAAATATGACCTACGGTCAAAAAGTTTGTTCCCTTTCTCATTTCTTTATCTTCTATTTGTTAATTTTAATGGGGCGTTTTGAAAGATAACATTCGCGTTTACTTCCCTATGCTATCAAGCATTAGTTACTATCGATCCATAGGTATTAACTTTCCCATAACTACTGATAGTACTAAATCGTAGTTGGCTAATCTTTGACACCATCCGAAATCTGCGAACAGTGTTTTACTAGTAAATTAAAGGCAAGTCATCTTTATATAATAATGAATGTTTGCCTGTATGTTCTTTATAGAATCGTAAACTATAGATAGGTTCATGTGATGATCTTTAGCAAAGTTATTGTGCATGAGCCCACGTAAGTTTCTGAGTTGGTACGACCGATTTTCGACAGATGGCGCCATGGGTACACCTAGTAATTAATAACAGTCGAAAAGTTTGTTTCCTTATCTTCTATTTATCAATTTTAAGGGGGTGTTTTTAAAGATAGTATAGGCATTTACTTGTCTATGCTATCAGACATTAATTACTTTCACCTAGGTATTAACTTTCCCATAACTGCTGTAGTAAAAGCTGCTAAGTAGTAAAGCGTACTTGGCTAGTCTTTGACGCCGAAACCTGCGAAGACTGTTATTTGTAAATCATAGACAAGTCATTAAATATACAATTACACAACACATTTGCACATGACATAATACAAACAACGTCGCGCGGACAGAATTCATCCACGTCGCTTTCTCTCTTGTAATTATCATGTGCAATAAGCCGTAATCCACTTTCCACTTTTATGATTTCGATTGGCGCGAAAGCGGGATTAATGTTGAACCACCAACCCCGGTGGTGATTGATTTCGTTGGTTATTATAGAGTTTTGTAGATAAGTAGCGGGTTTTAACACGATAAAATATTTATAGCCGTGGTCACGGCCGGTGTAACCGAAACGTCGAGCAAAAAGTATATGTTTCCGTTAGTATTCTACTAATATTATAAATGTGAAAGCTTGTAAGTTTGTTTGTTTGTTTATTACTCTTTCACGCAAAAACTGTTGAACCGATTTTCATGAAATTTGGCACACACATAGAGGTTAACTATACCAAAGGATAGTTTCTATCATAGGATAGTTTTTATCCCGACAAAATGTTCCTATGAGATGCCATTTTGTATATTCCACGGGATCGAAATTTACGCGGGTGAAACCGCGAGCCGCAACTGTTATATTTTATCGTGTTAAAACCCGTAAAGTAACTACAAAATGTGTAACAAACGCAAAAGTCAAAAACAAGTATTATGATAGACTTCTTGACTTCTCTTGACTTAATTGTTTAATTAGGTATCTCTAATAGCATTTATTATGTACTAAGGCTATGTTCAGAATAGCATTTATTATGTGAATCTCACGACCGTCCCTTTTTTATGGGTAATGAGTGGGAAGGGCCCTATCTACGAGGTTCTAATAATAATTATCATAGGTAGGTTATTATCAAGTTCAACTCTCTGTCGTCTGTCTGTCTCTCTCTCGTCTTCGCTATTTCACTCTTTTGGCAATTACAACAGTAACGTTGTCATTCTGAAAGTAAAAGCATAGTAGGTGAAGTAGAGAGCGCAGATTAGTGCTCTAAATTATACCCTAGAAAGTAGTACTAGGTAGAGAGAGATGTTATCATATAATTTATTAGTTATCTAATATATAAAATTCTCGTGTCACAGTTTTCGTTGCTATACTCCTCTGAAACGGCTTGACCGATTCTCATGAAATTTTGTGAGCATGTTGAGTAGGTCTGAGAATCGGCCAACATCTATTTTTCATCCCGATGTTCCCACGGGATCGAAAGTTACGCGGGTGAAACCGCGGGGCGCAGCTAGTATGTATATAAAAATCTCTTCACTCTCTGTGTCTAATACGATTTTTTTTTGTCTTTCTGATATTTTCAATGTCAATTCATTTCTATCCCGATATTTCCATGAGAAAACCACGCAGGTTGGACCATTGAACGCTGCTGATATTTGATAATGAGTTGCGCGGTACCCTTACTGTACTGTGTTCTAGTGGTAAGCATGTTCAACCATGGACACACGGTCCCGGATTTGAATCTCAATCCGGACCAAAAAATGGTACCCACCTAAAGGGATTTTTCAATTTCCAATAACAAGCCCGGAGTCAAGAAGTTGACGGTGCTACAACCCCGTTAAGCCGTCGGAGCCGTCGGCCGGCGTCTGATTTATCTGTAATCGTGTGGAACTGCTGTCCCATCGGTATAGAACAATGGTTCCCAACCATTCCGCAGAAGCCAAATGAACCGGGAATGATTTTAAATATGTATATCGTGCGGTAAGCCGTTGGTTGCCGTGCAGTGAATGAGAATTTTTATTATACCTACTTCGTGGTCCCTGCTATCAAGAATGATATGAAAGTGGTCATTGGCCAAGAAAAGATTGGGAACCCCTGCTATAGGAGAATTAGGGAATAGAAAATGAAATTATTTTATAGCATGAGGAGGCAAACGAGTAGTCGGAGCCATTTGATGACTACCTACGCCCACAGACATCCACACGTAGATACGTTCCCTCCTTTCCTTCTCCACTCCAATGGGCCACTGGTTGCTGTCGGACGCCTGCTACTTCGTGTACGTGAATCCGTTTTTTTTACCGCAGTCGGTTAAAAGTAGCCTATAACCTTCCTCGCTAAATGGACTAACTAAAATAATTTTTCGATTTGGATCAGTAGTTCCAGAGGCTAGCGCATTCAAACAAATAAACAAATTCTTCAACATTATATTATTAGTATAGATGTGAATTATTCCTACGGAGGTGACGTCTCTTAAAGTTATTGCCGTCGGAAGGACATTACTATTATTATTACACTCTTATCATTAACGACTCGCCTATTGCTTTAAACTTCTCGTAAAATTATGTAATACATAGAGCAGCTATTTATAAATACATTCGTCGAATCAATTAAGGCTGTATAAGTGGGACACCAGACGGAATGCGACGCCGTCCGCTTGCGACGGTTTGCTTAACGCGTTATTCAAATTAACGCAAGTCTTAACTGCTGGTGTGAGAGGTAGGACCGTCCTGCATTGTACCATTACAGGGCTAGCACATTCTGGGAAAACAGTCCAATTTACACCGCACACTGCTAAGCTTTCTGGATTTTTTCTTCATCTATGGAGTGAGCAACCCTATGCCTATACTACTTCATTTCGTAGTGGTAAATAAATGATAAAATATGTGGCACTGTATTCCCTGCTCATTAGGAAACTGGCTCGAAGCTATGTTGTTGTTGTAGTAAAATATATACAAATTCAACCATACATTACCCATTATAAGATGACTGTATCATACAGAGGGACAGACAGATAGACGAGCGGACAGACAAACAAATGTGACGAAATTATAAAGATTCCGTTTCTTCCATTTAGCTACGGAACCCTACTTACGACAAGTAAAAGAAGAGGAGTAAAAGATACAGATACATAAAAGATGCGTTTAAAAGTTCGACAACCTTATAAATTTGCTTATATTTAAACAAATAGAAGACTTTGCGTTAATAAAAACTTATTACACTCGAGATTGATAGAGAACTTAAGTGCTACAGACGAAGAACTTAGAAGCTAGACGTCTGGGAATTCTCTTTGTGTCCTAGATTTTATTATCAACTGTTTATCCAACAGTCTAATCGCTTTTAGCAGATATTTTCGTGGCATCACTTGATAGGCATCGTTGGGGCCCTCGTTTGTTTACCGCGTGAGGCAAATTTATTTTCAAATTTTAAAATTTATACAGTATCGCGTAGTGTGTAGCGGTTTGTTTTTTTTGTATGATATAGGGGGCAAACGATCAGGTGCTTAGTGACTACCCCCGCCCATAGACATCCGCAAAATCGGATCACATTATGGCATATTTTCAGCAAATTAATAATTAGAATATACAGGGTTATTTTTTGGTCACCGGTCAAATTTTAAAATAAAGAAGTAAACATCATTCCTAGGGTGTGTTTTAAATTTTATCGTCTGATTATAATATTTTGTTAAATAAAAAACGATTTGAAATGGTCCTTAAAAATACAGCGATCGTAGTTCATACGCGAAATGTATCGGCTTCAAAGTCAGTGACGCCAACCGAGCGACCACGCGGTGACTAAGAAATATGTTTATAACATGGGACAAAGTAATTTTAACTAATTATTTTTTTACTATTTTTTATTTCATAAATCGAATGTATTATTGATTCTGAACCAAACCTGAAAATTTGGCCGGTGACCAAAAAATGACCCTGTAAATACCCTGATAATACCCTGTATACTCGATAACAGCTTAGTCGTTTTCGGTGACGTATAACATTTTTTTTTGCATAAGGGGCTAATGAGCAGCTGGACCATCTAACTCAAGTGATCATTGGCGCCCACATGTACTTGGAACACTAAAAATACAAATATAACCTTTTCTAACATAAAGTACAAGGTTTCAGATTTTTTATATTTTTCAAAAATTTCATAACTGTAGATCACCGGAAGCTACCCTATGGCTTACTGGCAGGGGAACTACAAAAGTCTCAAGTCTAGTCTATAAGCTATCCATATTTTATACTTTTGATATGTAGAACCCTAAAAAATATGCTAACTTATTTTCAATTTAAATTCCAGCCCTGTGCAACGACGACGCGAACGGCAACGTGCCCCTCGGCAAGTCGTGCAACAGGTACTGGCAGTGCCAGGGCGGCTACCCGCGACTACAGCGCTGCCCGGCGATGCTCGTGTTCGACCGCCGCTCGCTGAGGTGCGTGGTGCCTCCCACTGAGGACTGCGACGTGCCCACCACCACAGCCGCCCCGCCTGAAGAGGAGCAGAACGTAAGTGGAAATAATAGTACGAAGTACGGATGTGATTACGATCTGGCCTTTCAGAAAACTGGGCTGTATTGATATAGTTACACATACATTCACAGCTGAATGAAAGCCCTGATCTTTAATGACAAATAGAAATTAAACAATTAAAGTTTACAGTTGATTTAAAAATGAAACTGTAGTACCCCATTTGGAATCAATCGAATGAAATAATTTTCATCATATCGGAGTCTACGCGTGTTATCTATGTTTGTAAAAGGCATAAGGCGCAATACACACTGAGTCCGCCGGGCCGCCGACAAAGCCCGGCGACACAACCCGGCGCGGCGCGGCGGCCTTGTCGGCAACATGTGCCGGCGCGTGTTACCCGCCGACATGTTGGCGGCTTGGGTACGCTTGCGCTCGCCCAACAGCTTCGTTCCCTTTGGAGCAATCCAGCTAAATAAATTTCTCATCTCAAGCCGCCGACATGCCGCCGACCAAATTATCCGACTTGTAATAAGTGAAGCCGCCAACTAGACCGCCGACTAAAAGTTGCCGACATACGTCGGCGGCCCGGCGGGCTCTATGTGTGTTGCGCTTTACACTGCCGGTTCACTCCCACAGGACCCAGACCTCAACAATGTAATTGAGTCGTGTAAACGTATGCAGGATCTCGATCCGCGTGCCGCTCAGACCGCAAATTCCGAACATACTGGCGAGTCGATCGGCTTCGAACATTCGGATTGTGGTTGAGCTCCAAATAGCTCCGTTCTCACAACAGTATTGACAATATTCCTTCACTAGGTGTTGTTCGCGGCTTCACTAGTAAATTCTAATGATATTCAGACATCGTAAGGACATAAAGGAACCTTATTTTTTTCAGAAATCAGTAAAAAGTATTATTGTTATTCCAGAATGTAATCAATATCTGTGACAAAAATCCTGATTTGTTTATTCTACTTAGCTTATAATAACAACACTAACCATTATTTTGGACAACGGTGGACAATGTTTAGTTATTATACATACTATAGTCCCAACACAAAAGACTCAAATACAAAAGACCCAAGTAATACAATTTCAAAATTATAATTCTCAAAAAATCAATCTAAATATAAACTACAAAAACATAAATATTTTAGGAGCCGACTCAGTAAAGTTCTTAGGACTTATAGTTGATAAGAACTGCAACTGGAAGGCCCATATAGAATACGTATGTAGC
>LUGF01019332.1:3535-22140 GCA_001625245.1 Calycopis cecrops | reverse complement strand
TGAAAATAACGTAATATTTTTTATCTACACTAATGTTGTAACATTCTACTTATGTTTTCGTAATTTGCGAGCAGTGCGGTGCGGTGCGGTGGAGGGGAGAGTCCCGGCCCGGCGCGACGCCAGCACGCACATGTTTTAAAATCTCATCTGGTCCCAACTTCATGCCTCTCGATGATATTGACGAAATGCTGAGAATCTTTCACGAAAGATGGCGTTTTTCCCACAAGAGGCTGAAGCACCGATGCAATGTACTTCGCTAGATCATATATAGGCGAAGCAATCTGACTTACCATAATAAGTTGTGAGATCCATGTAATACCAAGTCGGTTAATTTATTTAGTCCCTACTTAAGGAACCTTCTGTCTTAAGTTATTATCATATCAATATTAAAAATCTTTTACATTTTAAATAAAAACATCGACATGGCCATCGCATGATTCGATTGTTTAGTATATATCGTTATATTTAAGTAAGCTCTGATTCCTAAATTATCTAAGTCCGATTCAATTAAGAAGCGAATATTAAATGGCGGATTCATGCTCATGGCGGAAATGAGTAAGGTCGACAAAACATTTTATATTTTTTAATATTTTATTACATAAGTCGATATATAAGATTTTTCGTCGTCGAGTCGTGTATTTTGTAAGCATAATTGTTGGAAATCGAAACGTGCCTATAAAATTAATTTGGAAACGACAAAGAGCAGAACCTCGACCGCAGGGTCGTTTGTATTCAGGGCACGTCCCATCGAACGGTTCATGAGAATCTTTGTGGAAGGTGTTCCAAGTCTGTAAAAGCATGTTCCGTTGGGGTTTAAAATAAAGGGCACTGCAGACTTACGAGTCTATATCTATATCTATATTTATATATAAAACTCTAATGTGACATAGTCATCTATCAACGCACAGCCCAAACCACTGGACGGATCGGGCTGAAATTTGGAATGCTTTTAGATGTTATGACGTAGGCATCCGCTAAGGTTTTTCAGGTGTACTACCAAATGACTGGGCTACTTTATTAATCTGTGGTGACACTAACTTTTAGTAGTAGATAATCAAATTTCTCCTATCAGTGACTCATAAAAGAATTCATAACCGAGTGTGCCAGCACCCTTACCATATCCCGTCAATTATTATACCTTTATAAAGATATGACTCTTAGATGTTAGGATGCATTTCATGTCACTTATTACTCGCTTCGTGGTGGAAATCCAAACTATATCTTGAATGAATACTTTATATTGTATACTTTTTTCACTTTTTATTAATTTAATTTTAAATTATGTATCTTATCTATACATGTAAAAAAAACTGTAGAAGACGTCGTTCTAACTGTACCTTGTGCGGCTTTCACACAAAAATTACTAGACTAATTCAGAGTATCATTAACTTATTTAAAAAAGTAATGATGGTGCTGAACTCATTAGTCATAACATACATTCACATGTTGAATATTTTATGTAACAATAAACAGTTGAACGGGCAACAGCAACATAAAAACGCACTCAAGTATTCATAACTACGCGTGTCTCATGCAAAGCCTTAGAATACACTGAACCTTTTGTTGTTCTCTGCTAGGACACCTGAATACATCGCCGCAGGCTTAATAATGCCTACGTCGTCGCCTTAACCTATTTTCCTTGACCTTACATGTTCTTATTTCTTGGAAATATATTATTATATTTTATATACGCTCTGGAAAATTTGTGTATTTAGTGGGACTTGATGACCGAGTCCATGGTGACCTGGACTTGTGACCGTGGACTTGCAGATCACAAGTCATGTGTGGCCAAGCTATAAATAGATCCAGAAGTTGATTTGTCTGGTTTTTTGCAAAATAATGGATCACTAGCGAAAATTTGAAGGATGTGCAGTTTTTTTTAGTTAATGTGCAGTTTTTCTATACCTTGGTATTTTTAAAATATACATTACTAGCTGCGCCCCGCGGTTTCACCCGCGTAACTTTCGATCCCGTGGGAATATCGGGATGAAAAATAGATGTTGGCCGATTCTCAGACCTACTCAATATGATCACAAAATTTCATGAGAATCGGTCAAGCCGTTTCAAAAACTACCTACTAAGTTTTAGATAAAATAAATTCAAGTTAAATGACGTTTTTATGACTTGACTTACAAGTCGCCATTCTATCTCGCAACCTTATTCGTTCTTCGCTCCGCACTCGATCATTCGTTCGAATTGTTCACCAGTTCGCCAGTCGCGCTTGATAAGCTGCGTTGTGTAGCCTGCGCCGAAAGAAATTGACGTTTAGGAAAATCGGCGTGAAAGATAAACATCTTATAGGTACAGTAAAGGAGTAAGCCGATTTTTTTTCAGGGATTACGGGACGATGGCCGCACATAAAACGGGTTATGTCGTGTCGCAGAGGAAAAGAAAAGAAAACTTAAAAAAAATCTTATAAACCAGCAATTGCCAAATTTGGACAGTAACATTGCTCCGCTTCAGGGCGGTTAAATGAATAGTCACGCTCGGGTCGGCAACGCTATGTCGGGTCTAATCGGCTCTGTTCGGCACCAAGGACACTCGGTCTATGACGTACAAGTGCCTTGAGAAGATATCATTATAACTGCACATTTTTCTTCATTTCACGTAACAACACACGTGGTTAAAAATTAAAAACCTACTCATCCTTACTGTATGTACTTACTAGCTGCGCCCCGCGGTTTCACCTGCGTAAATTTCGATATCGTGGAAAATCATCCCATGGCTTCCCATAGGAACATTTTTTCGGGATAAAAACTATCCTATGTGTTAATCTAAGTTATCTAAGTTATTAATTAAGTTATGTGTGTTCCATATGTTCTTGAGCACTAACGTTGTCTTCTCTAGATTGTGTCATTAGATTCGAATGTATTGTTACGTCACGTGTGGTTAAGTTAGCTCCGTGAGTTTAGTAATCAGTTAAATTAAAATTTAAAATTCCTAACTAGCTGTCTACGGTGTATCATCTATTCCGCTTCGCCTGCCCTCAGGACGTGGAACTCCTGCAGGTCTGTCGGATTCCACAGCCCCTTAAAGTACTGAACCCTAGCGGTTCCTTATTGTGCGTTAGTTACCTTAGACATGCAATGGTGTATCCTAGCAAATAGCCAGTCTTCTGATTAAATTTCTTGCCCAAGACAGATCCCAAGACAGTTTGACTGTTACACATGTTTGTTGTTGCTATTTGCTTTGCTTATTTCTTTGTAAATTCAGATAATAAATACACTGACATTTGCTGACATGGGGTGAGGGGGGGGGGGTTTAGAAATAACAAATAATCTGCTTACATAATACTTGAATGATCCCTTTCTTGATCCCGCAAACTCAGTCAACCATGCTTAAATTCTTTATACCAACGATACAAGGTTGCCTAGGAATGACCTACATCCATCCATAATTGCCATGTTAAGTCTATCTTAAGATTCGTCTAGTTTCAGGTGACATTTGATATCATAAATAATTATAAGAGAAAATGTTCCCAGCATTGTTCTCATTACTACTATCCTTTTCATGATCAGGGATCCGTTTTGTACTGCGCGTGAAGGATGTAATATAATAACATTCAAGCTTAGGGATTATAAACATCTACATACATAGATATTTAGAGGAAGTGCCGCACTGCATGCAGCCGAATTGGGCTGGCACGACCGGGGAGGTACCTCTCGCTTACACGAGACCGGCGTAAGTGACAGCTGTTGCGTTTCGTGCGGTGTGTAAGTAGCCGGTGGTGTCTTGAAAATAGCTCCGACTGTTCGTTTACCCCCCTATACCATAAAAAAAGGTAGGTACGTCAAAAATATCTGTACTACTTTTTACTATACCATAACGTATTGTATGGATTCTAGTCCAGACTTGTGTCTAGACTTGTAAGTCTTCCTTCCGTCTGGTGGAAGCGGGGACAAAGGAAGGACATCCCGTCTGGCAGACGAATGAGTAACAAACATTATTGTAATTACCACACTCACTTTTTCAATATTATTGTGTGAGTGGGATGTGTGGGAACAGAATCCCGACTCAAGACAATATTGTATAACATGGAGCGAGCGTGTTGATATTACAACAAGCAACATTCCATTATGACATAGTCATTTACATAGTTTATAGTGACAATAAAGTAGTTGGGAATGCCGATGGAGGAGTAGCAGTAGAGTCGTGCGACAGTATTGCGATCTCGCGACTGCATTTAAACATTGTTTGACATTAACAGCGCGTTCACGACCAAAGTGGTGCGAATTGCGGCGCGGTGAGCGGATCGTCTGTCTCTCTTTCACTCGATACTCGACGCGCGTGTGAGAGAGAGACCGGCGCGGTCAGCGGATCGTCTGTCTCTCTTTCACTCGACACTCGACGCGCGAGTGAGAGAGAGACAAACGATCCGCTCACCGCGCAGCAATTCGCACCGCTGTGGTCGTGAACGCGCTGTAAGAGCCTAGCATACACGCGACTTTTAGACGCGGTGACAGGCACAGACACAGACGCGTTGACACACACAAGACAGACTTAGACGCTCTTTAGAAGCTGAATGCAGCGACTAGACGCGGTGGCCGCACGCTTTAAGACGTGAGACGCGGCGATTTAGAAGCTACTGTATGTCATTTAATGTCAATTAACATCTAAATGCAGTCGCGAGAGTCGCACAGGTCTACTGCGACCGGTCGCAGATAGCCGCTAAATCGTGCGACTGCATTGATGCAGTCGCGAAATCGCCGGTTGCCTAAAAGTCTTGTTTGCTGAGGCCCTTAGCCGACCGCGAAAGGTTTCTGCGATGTACGCTTACCACAATGTGGGCTAAATTTTAATGATTTTACGGTTTCAGTTACTTCGGTTGCGATATGTGAAAACTGTCTTGGGACACGCAACGAATTTAATCAGAACAAAGCGATGTCTAAATATGTCTATATTCTTGTCCTTCTGCATCACCATCATCACCACTATGTGATAAAAGTAGGGCTGCCATCACCTAAATTGCCTACGCAGGATAAACTGGACAAAAATCCCGAGCATTTGAACGAAATGTTTTACTCCTCGGACATCTCTGAAAAAGTATTTTTTGCAACAAAAATAATAAACATCTTTATAAGTTTTCAATTTTAGCCTGTATGTATCAGTCATTAATAGTTTCGACTATTCCCTTATTCTTATATTCAGATGGGCAATCACGACCGGATAGAAATCAGGCGCAGGACTGACAGCTTAACGTTCTCTCCGAGGAACAAGGGGTATAACACCGCCAACTTTCTGACTCCGGACTAATATTAGAAATTGAAAAATCCCAGTAACAATTTTTGGTCCGACCCAGGATTCGAACCCAGGGCCTTAAGTCTGTGATTGAACACTCCGTCCATTAGCACTTTTTTAAGCTGCTTTATAGAGAACAAAAACCTCATGAACAAGTGGCGTTCAATTGCTTAAGCAATACAAATAAATACCCAATCATAATACAAAAGTATTATTGTGTACTTTTTTGTTTTCTATAATGCAAGCTTAAAAAAAGTGCTAATGGATATTTTCATCATTAGCAGAACGCTATTTAAGACCATCTGCTACCATAACAGTAAACGCTGAGTTGACGTTTTTTACCCTACAACACTGCTTAACTTACAAAATAAATTAAAGTAACTATTCATTTAAATATCTGATTACTTTACACACTATGTTAGCCTAGCCCCGTGCTAAGTAACCGCAAGGACTTGTGTTACGGATACTAGACAACGTAATATATTTAATATGTTTTATAAATTTAAGAAATTTTATATATTACATATAATACATATATAAACATCCATGACCTTGGCGGGATTCGAACCCGCGACCCCTGGCGCAACATGCTCCACTTATCCGAGCCCTGTACCACTGCGCCAGCCTGGTCGTCAAACGTGTTCTAAATTGATACTTATGTATTTTGTTGACTTTTCATAAAAACAATACTTTGAAAATGTAAATATATGATGTTTTTTGTTCCTCTGAAAAGTTGCTTCTGTTGACTTAGACGATGTTACAACTTTGCCGACGTTAATCTTATCTTATTAATATTATAAATGAGAAAGTTTGTATGTTTGTTTATTTGTTTGTTTGTTACTCCTTCACGCAAAAACTGCTGAACCGATTTGCATGAAATTTGACACACACATAGAGAGTAATTTGTATTAACACATAGGATAGTATTTATCTCGAAAAAATGTTCCTATGGGATGCCATGGGATGATTTTCCACGATATCAAAATTTATTTATTTATTTATTTAACTATGGAACACTAACAGCACACACATTTCTACAATATTGGGTTTAACATTATTTTGGCATATTCTGCTACAGCGCACAAACCATAGTCGAATTGCCTAGTGTTTGACACTTTATTTACTTGTGTTCCACGTCAATCTAATCATATTGCGCCGCCATGACAGTTTGCACTGTTTTAGGCGCGAGTGTAATAACTCAAACTTTAACATTATTTTTTGTTGTTAATACTGATTATTTTCTGGAAATATTTATGTAACGTGTTTAACAAGTCATAAAGTATGAAATACAAAAAAAATAAAAAAATTGTCAAATACCCTATTGTCAAATGACATTGTCGCATTGCACTGCGAGAAGTTTATTACTCTCGATATCGATATGACGGCCGTTAGTTATTGCCGGCTCGAATTATCTTGACGATTATGCGTTTTGAATTCGTGTATCCGACACTGGTGTTTTAGTATTATCTTATTATGGGAGTTTGTGGGCGATGATTTATTAATTTCATTATTGTCTTGCTTGTCTGTTTGTAGGTTATCTAATACTAGCCGACCCGACTGTGGAGGTACCTTGTTAGAGGTAGTGCCATACTGTATGCTTACATGCAGCCGAATTGGTACGACCGGGGAGGTACCTCTAGCTTACGCGAAAACGGCGTAGAGTGACAGCTGTGCTGTCGTGTTTGTGCTGTGTAAGTAGCCGGTGGCTCATTGAGATAGGAGGAGAAAGGAGGGCGGCGCATCTGTGTGGCCCATGCGGATGTCTATAGGCGTCAGCAATCATGAAAATAGCTCCGACTGCTCGTTTTCCCTCCCAATACCATAAAAAAGAAAACCTCTCGCTCAGATAAAACGCGGTAAGCTAGAAGAAACTATGTCTTAGCGTTTCTTACGGTTTAGTGCAGCTTAGTGTAGTAGCGAGTAGCGAGACGTAACTCTGGCTACGAAGAGTTTTTGGTGGCCCATTGAGGGGAAGTATGCATATCTATGGGCGTCGGTACTAAATGAACCTACTGCTCATTTGCCAATGTATACAATAAAACAAATACACCACAAGCGTATGTTTGTGCCAATGTAAAGACGGGAAGCACAAGGCATGTTGCTGACGATCGCTCGCACTGCTCTAATGTCCAGTGTAAACATGGCCTTTAATGACCTCGCGAAATTCCGGTAATGTAGAAATTATATGTATAATAGATAAAGATACTCATTGCATTTAAATTAAAATTTTAAGGGGTAGGTAATATTACTACAAGCACTTTAGACTCGCACAAGAGAAAATAAAACCTCATCCGATATGTTGTGGTGATAATTTTTGCGAGTATGACTTCGGGTTCCCCGGCGTCGAGAAGGATACTAAATCGTCTAAGCTCATGGCTTTGAAAATTGAATAGAACTCGGCAAGGATCATGTTCTATTGGCTTAGGCCTTAGAGCCTGTCCAAATTAAGCGTTTTAGCTCGCGCGTTGCCGGGATACTACAGCTACATAGGTACAAAGTTGATACAAGAGAGAGGCATTAAATTAAACCACATATACTATAAGTGCCTACAGTTAATTCGAAACTATTCAAAATAAGATTACGACAAGTATACGAAAATAATTTTTTCAAACAATTAAACAGCGAAAAAATATAAGCATACTTTGTAACGTCTCGCACAGCGAACGGCAACCCCGTACGGGGTGAATGAGCCCTGCCGGTCATAATCGACGATCAGCTGCAATACAGCGTGTACGAAGTAAGAAAAATCTTTAAAAAATTCCTGTGACTAATTTATTGCTCCGATTGATCTGATTTTTGTTGTGTAGTCTGAAAATAATACACTGAATATGTGGTTTCATTTAATGCCTCTCGCTTGTATCAACCTTGTATACCGTGTCCTCGGCGTGTCGAGATACTCGGGCGCCGCGCGCCGTTGTTGCGTCCAGAACTACGCGCGTGTAGCCTCGTCTAAAACGCTTGATCTAGATATGCTCTTAGGACACTTGCAAGTTGCGCAGGGGGTTGTAGTGCAATAGAAACAAATTTATCTTCAAAATATTAGGTACCTAGTCGCGTTAAGCTTTCGCCTCTTTTAATATAGCTTATGCCTCTTTTAATTCATTTCAAAACATATGCATAGATTGTATACATTTTTGGTGTAGGTGTTTTTAGTCTTGTATATTGTTGTGTATCATTTAGACATAATTGTTTTACTATTTATTTATTTATTTTTATTTATTAGGAAAACCAACAGCAATTATAAACAATTATAAGTTAATTATAATTATATTATAAGTTTAAAATATTATAAGTTTTACAATACAATATACATATAAAGAAAATTATAACCTGCTTGTTGTTTCCAATTATTTTTATTGACGGGATAAGTCAAAAACCCTTAGTACCTACTAGTATCTACAGTGTAGTGTAGATTCTACACTACAGACATCCTATAATGAAACAGCATGCAGATGTCATTCTAAGTATCACTTTACGCCAGAAAGAACACTTACCCAAAGCTCTGTTCCCCAATTCATTTTAACAGCAAAATTTTAGCCAATTTTCACAAAAACATTGAATATTTCACTATCACTTAAAAACTTTTATTTTAACTATTTTTTTCACTTATTTTGTTTTCATCACCTACAAACGTACAAATACCACCATTTCAAACACCAAACATGGCCGACTGACTGACCGCAACTTGACGCTTGAGAATGACAGACAGCAGAAATTCTGTAATTTATAATTCAAAATAGTTATTTAAAACACTACAGAAAAAACACATACGAACGACTCGTTCCTCGTGGTTACACCGGTAGTCACACCAGTGTAACCACGAGGAAGACCCTATTCCTGTTGGTACCACCAGTAGACATGGATCCATAGACTGTCGGTAAAATGATGGATGATTTTGTATTTATAACTTATATTATTTTTTTAATATAATTTTCACTCTATAACAACTGAATTAAACGTTTAACTTCCTACTAATATTATAAATGCGAAAGTTTGTTAGGATGTTTCTTATAATTTATTATTATTATTTTGGTGGTAAACCATTCTTACTCAATTATTGCCATCCCGAGCTGACTTTTCACATCGAACGTTTTATCGCTAGAAACTCTTTATAAATGTTGCGTTTATACGCGACTACTTGTAATCTGCGTCTTTTGTCTAAACTTTATCTTATATTTTTATCATTGAACAGGAGGCAAACAAGCAATAGAATCACCTGATATTATGCCATTGACATTTTTGTTGTTATCACAGACAATTGCAACACATGGCTCTTAGTTATGTTTCATCTTATTTAATGTCTACTTTCGGCCGATCTATTAGTTTTATGAACTATTTTCAGACCTATCGAGTAACCAAATCGGCCACGGTATTTGATTATTCGGTAGGTCTGAGAATAGTTCGCAAAATATATCCTGATATTTGCACAGGATATAAATCTACGCAAGCGACATCTATAACGCTTTTACACAATACAGTAGCAAGGGATTATTATGATGGTTTTCAAAACTGTATTGACAACATCAATAGCTTGGGATAGCTCCGTCAGTCTATGTGGTACTCATTTCTATTCATGTAATTTTCAACAATATAATATGTAATTTATAATTCTTTTTGTTTAGTTCATAATATTCGAATAATTGTGTATACCTACTCGTACTAAGTAATTATTATTTAGGTAGGAACTTTAGCAAAGAGGCTCTCTTTGTTAAAATTCTCTTAACATCCATTGACTTCAAGCAGAAAGTCAGATAAATTACTAGCACATATTTCTATTCCATTGTGTTTACAGCGTTTCGCTTTGTCACATTTCTAGAAATCAAAAACGTTAATTTTCAGATTAGTTCTGATTCGCATAGTAAAAGAATGAGTGAGAGAAAAATACACGAATAACGGATAAACAACCAAAATCTTTTTGACACTGGCACAAACAACAGAAGGAACGTGTAATAATACACTAGCTGACCCGACGAACGATATCACTTCACTATTGGAAAATATATTTTAATGATAACGTGGAATGTTATGAGGCCGAATTTTGCCCTGCCATAACGATTTTTTTATGGTATAGGGGGGCAAACGAGCAGCCGGAGCCATTTTCATGACTACCGACACCCATAGACATCCGTATAGAAACTAGACAGATGCGCTGCCCTCCTTTCTGCTCCCACCTCCATAGGCCACAGGCTGGTTTTGTATCTAAGTAGACATCAGAAACCACTTACCCAGGATGGATATGGTTTTATGGTTCCGTAGCTCAAAAGGAAAATGGATCATTCTTAGAATCACTTTGTTGTTCGAATAACGTCAAGGTAACCTAAAGAGTACCTTCCTAACGACCTAGAATCATAAATTTGGCAAGAAGTGGTATAAATACAATGCAGAAAAAAAAATAACAGAAACACGAAACTTTTGTTTAAATTTTATATACCTACTTAATATTTTTTTGTTTTATCTCACAGAAAAAAAACCACTTATATGGTCTGTTCTGTTTTCTGTGATACAAGAACTATAAATTGCCAAGTTTCGCATATTTTGCTTGTCGTGCCATATTTCAAATAGCTTAGTTTCCTTATGTTGAACATGATTTTGGTGATTATTTGTTAGCTCAATTTGTTTCAGGCTGGAATAGCACAGTAATTTGGCCTTACCACGTAACCACAGTAACAAACTTTGGCGACTACTGCAATCTGTAGACAATATACATGGACATAGATGATAGCTGCTTTTGTTTTTTTATAATATATGCTCTAAGTAGCTCTCACCAAATTGCCTCCCTCGATGCAGAGTGCAGACTGCAGACAGTACACCCGCACAGTTGCGGTCTTAAAACGAGTCGCCTGAATTTGAAGATTCTGCGAATGGGGGGGCTAGAAGGGGCCGGAGGTTCGCCGATTAAAAATAATACGATTTTTAGGTTACTGCTAACAAGTAGTATTTTCTAACAAATCGCCTAAAATTAAGTATTCTGTGAGTGTGGGAGGCTTAGTCGCCAGAGATCCGCCATTTTTTTTAGAAGTTGCCTGAATTTGAATATTACGTGCTTTGAGGGGCTAGACTCTAGAGGGAGTTAATTTATAATGGAATCAACTACACAAACACATTTAGTTTTGGTGATGTGAGTATATGTGAAGGACAATTAATTTTAATTATAAAAATAGTTTTTAAATTAAAATAAATATTTGATTTATTTATTTATTTATAACATAAATCATAATTATATGAAAATGAAAATGAAAAAGTTTTTAGTCAAAATAGAATTACAGATATATTAGCGCCACCTACCGGATCCAATTGTATTTTTTTACAATCCAAATGACCATCGAAATAGGTACCCATATAAAATTTCAACCCAATCAGTTGAGCCGTTTAGAAGTTGACATTCCGACAACAGCGCCACCTACCGGATCCAATTGTATTTTTTGCAATCCAGGTAACCATCGAAATACGCACTTTGCCGATTTTTGAGTCCTGTAACGAAATGGCAAAAAAGGAAAGAATACTTGCATATATTATAACCTACATAAACCTCGTTATGTCTGTCTGTCCGTCCATATGTTACAGCCTATTACTATGAAACCTGAATGGTTGTTTGGAACGGATATAGCATGGCAGCCAGGCGTGGCAGGGCAACGCATATACATGACAATCATGCGAAGTACATGGCGTCGGTAGTTATCAAAGGGCTTCGACTGCTCGTTAGCCACCTTATACTAATAAAAAATACCCTTAATGGACTGCGCAGACGGGGGATTTTAGCCCGCGGACCTTTTTGTCCGCTAAAATAGAACGCTTACAACTGTATCGAGTAACGCAAACGAGGGATTAAAAGTACCGCATACAAAAAGTCCCGGAATAACCGAGATGTAGAGAGTGGACCGTACAAAAGTATGCGGGAGTCCCCGGAAGAAATAGAACTCTAGTGACTAGGCGAAGCAACGCACACGGAGGACTTTATTCCAGATAATATGTATGTGCCAATAATAATCATTCAAATTCATTTAGTAGTTTTTTTAATGAAACAAGAACAGATGAAATACTTACCAATACAGTTCCTGGGCCCAAGGCCGAAGGGCATGTAGGCCATTGGATGAATGTTGTGTTTGTTCTCGTCGGAAAACCGCTCGGGATCAAACTTCATGGGGTCCGGGAAGTATTTGGCATCACGTTGGATGCTCCACGTCGGGACATTCAAGACCTCTCCCTTACGTATCTGTAACATTCGGTTACCTTTTTTCGTACCTGAACATATGGAGATGGAGAGAAGCCATTCAATGTCGTCGGATAGCTATGACTATGACTGCTGAACGGGCGACAAAAGTAGGTTTGGAGCTGAAGAGGGGCCGACAAACCCACACTATCGCAGATGATAAATATGCATTCCAATATGAAAGTTGTAAAACTTGTATCGGGGTCTTGGAAGGGTCCCTCGTTCCCCATCTCTGAAGTATGAGCTAGTAGCTAAAGTAGCCTTGGCGATTTCGGCATCATAACGGGTTACATACTTAGGTACCTACATACCCTATACCTACCTAATAGGTAAGTAGAGTAAACGCTTTGAGTCAAGCCGAAAAAAATTGAAAACTGGCATAGAATTCGCTCAATAGTCACACCTACCGCCATAATAAAATTAACACTGAAAACTCAAAGTTAACTAAACACTTACCTATAAGAATTTAAGCTTAGGCACTGGACAATGTGTAGCCTCGGCAGATTCTATCGGACAAATAAATGTAAAGCCCCCAATACACGTTGGCCGAGCGTCGACGAGTGGTCACCAGCGCCAACGTGTGGACGCTCAATTTGTCTTGTCTGGCCATCACTTGTGACCACTCGCCTCGGGTCTTATTCATTATCATTATGGGTCTTATTCATTATCATTATGGGTCTTATTCATTATCATTATGGGTCTTATTCATTATCATTATGGGTCTTATTCATTATCATTATGGGTCTTATTCGGTCGCCGGAGACAGGGTGCACGGCAAAGACACACCGAGACACCACTCCTTCCGCGACACCTCCTGGCTGCGGGCCAAGCCCACTCGGAGCCTCCCCTAATGGGATCCCTCTTGGCTTCAGAAGCGAGGCGACCGTTCTTATCACGAAAGAAATTAAATTATTTTTAGAGAAAATTATTAAAACGATTACGATCGAGAAATTAGTTTTCTGATTAGTTTTTAAATGAAAATAAATGTATATTACTGTTGGAGATAATAAAATTATAGTACATTTTAAACATAAATGGTAATTATGTAACAAAATGGAGTCTGCTTTTATGGAATCCCGTACCTGAGAATAAAATTTTCAGAAATGTGTTTGTATTTTAATGTGGTAGCCGATTTTTGCCGATCTACAGATTTACGTACATCGTGCGGGCCAGAAATGAAACGTCTCCTTTACTCCTACTTCGACGACAAAGCCGTATATGACGAGGTACATATCTGGTAGAAAGAAGAATGTTCACGTTAAATGAGCAGTCGGGCCCGTTTCCACCATTATAATATTACTAGCTGCGGTTTCACCCGCGTAAATTTCGATATCGTGGAAAATCATCCCATGGCATCCCATAGGAACATTTTTTCGGGATAAAGACCAAATCTGTGTGTGCCAAATTTCATGAAAATCGGTTCAGCAGTTTTTGTGTGAAGGAGTACCAAACAAACAAACATACAAACTTTCGCATTTATAATATAAGTAGGGAAATAATAGTACCTAAATGACCGTAAATCAAAATTGCGTTGGCTGAAGTTCTCTTCTGTAAGGGATCGCATACCGCAGATTTGTCATGCATTTCAACTTGATATCTCCACGCCTTCCTGAGAAAAATGTTCTCGTCAATTAATGAACAAAATGATCCTACACGGACTTAGCCTTAGCGAAAATAGCGCATATCATTCAAAAAATCAAAACTTAAGCGTAAGTTCTCGATAGTTAAACCGCGAGGCGCGAAGAGTCAACTTGTAAAATTGTACTTACGTAATTTTTCCGCTTAACATTTATTGTGTGGAATGTAGGGGGCCGCCGACCTTACAATTGGATCCTATTAGTGAATATATGTGATTTACTTATTAGCAAAACAATCGATATACAATAAATTCATTTAGATAATGAATGAAGAAAAAAAAGACAAAAAAAATTATTAAACATATAAAGAGCAGTTATAGTATGACGCTTGATTCTTTTAAAAGCATATTATAAGCAGTCTTGACCTCAGACCTCACGATGGTTACGATGATCTGAGTGACCATAATAATATACTAAGTAGTGAAGTCTTTTTACGCGTAATGGGCGACCATGGGCGAGCTCAGTATCTAAGAACAAAATCGTATTTTAAACTGCTAGCTATCCGCATGCCGTACTTACTACGATACGATACCTACAAACTAATAAATCAAAACAAATTTTACACAAAATTTTTAACCATCTAATATTATTTATCCAACTTATTAAGATTTCAAATCCAACCGCCCATAAGAGGTTTCGGCACTGCCTGGGTTAATTCAAGGTTTTAATAAGAACCATAATTTATATGTTTAACGTAGACATGTGAAATATGCGGTAACTGTAAACACGGAAAATCTTAGAATGTTAAATCATTAAGTACCTATCAAAATACTTATAATAATAATAATTATTATAATTATTATACGTTTATTTCGTAGCATAATAATACCTACCTATTTAATTTTTTTGTGAAGTTGAAGAACAAAATTAATTCTTCAGTGGCTAGAGGCAGGAAATAACGTAATTAATTTGTTTTTTTTTTTTAGATAGAATCTATGCTGAGACTGAAGGTCAGTGCAGCTTCATCGATACAGTTAATTTGTGTCAGCAAACATGCTATACGCAGTGCAGGAAAACAGTTACGTGTAGTTGCTTCGGGACGCGTATCTATGAGATGGAAATTAATAAATGAGCTATTGTAACCGACTATTGTCGTAAAATTATGGTAGTTCATATATTTAACTTTCTCATTTACGTCATGTGTTTTACTGGAATATATTTTTTCTTCTTCTATTTTTTCTATCCTATCTATTTCTATCCTATTCATATTTATAATTTTTTTTTGTTGACTTAATTCGAAGAACTTTCCTGAAATATGTAGCATGTTGATGACATGAACACAAGAATACAGTACAAGTTCTCACTTAAAAATTAAAATGTGTATATATATTTTGTATTTACCTTACATATGGATGCCACATGCGAAGCAACTTCAATCCTTTGTGAGACACTGCCTGCAACAAATTTTTGTAATAACGAAAATCTAATATCTCATGTCACAATGGTAGTTACCATACTGCTCCGATACGGCTCTACCGATTCTCTTAAAATTCTGTGTGCATATCGGGAAATTCTGAGAATCTGGCCGAAACATTTTCATCTCAATATGGGCAAATTATATCCACTTGTTCTATATCTATATTCATACGTTTATAACAGGCCTCCATACAAAATAGAAGAAAATGTTTCATCACATCCATTCCGCACGATAGTAGGCGTCAATTCTTATATAATAAAGCCGACGAGCTGGTACTCAACCAGTCTTGACGTCCTAGTGCACTCCATGGCACGGACGTGCAGCACCACTTCCTAAATCCGTGCTAATTATAATTCAAAAAGTCCCAATAGTGCTTAATCCAACCTAAGACCTTAAGCCTTTGATTGGTGACGCATTCAACTAGACTATGAGGTAGTCACTATGAAAGTATATACGTCTTTTACGACCATGCAATTAACAATAAATAGGTATCTAACACATCAAAAACACAAAAAATATTATAATACGTGCATCTAAACGCGGTATGATTTTCAATGTTTTTTTTTCTTTTATACCCATGCACTTCACAATTGTTCCTTGGTTTCGGCATTTTTTACTAAACGTGAAAATCGTACAGTGCACAATATTATGTGAACGCGCAAGCGTGCGACGGCCCTGTGTCGCCGATATCTTCGAAGATAGCCCGAGCCGTAGGTATAAAACGCGTGACCTCGAGCGAGTGACGGACGCCTGACTACGTGCGAGTTTAATCGCGTATAAAACGCTTGATCTGGATGGACTCTTAACGGCGTTGCGCAATTTTTGTTATGGGTAAAATTTGTGTAACTCGCGTCAGGGCACGTGATCGAAAATTCGTAAAATGGAAGAAGAGGAGACCGCAGGCGCGGAGTCAACAGGTTTCAACCGTTAATTTGCCCCCACACCCCTCTCCCCCTCGACGAGCAGTCTTAGGGACAGCCGACTAAAGTGAGACCTTAGTCCCGTCTAGTACTTGGCCGAGAATGTCGGCTCCTAAAATGAGGTCAACAGGGGCGGGTGTGTGATATTGTTCATCTGCTAAAGGGATGGGTGGGTGTAATGTCTTGTCAACGATATTAGAGACTTTCTCTAATGGTAAATACCCTGTCACATTTTTTAATACGTGAGCCGTTGCCGTTATAGTGGGTGTGTCCCTATTTGCAGGGCGACATAAAATGGATATAGATGCTTTTGACTCCTGAGTGTGTTCATTACCTACTCCTGATATTTTTAAAGTTGTTGGCATAACGGGCAGTTTCAAAATTCGCGCCACACGTTGAGTAATTAGTGTTAACATGCTACCACAGTCTTTAATAAGGCTCTTACCGTATGAAATTGTCCGTTTACATCTGCGATACCTAACGAAACGGTAGGCAATAATATTGGTGAATTATTTATTTGTGCTGTATTACTAATACTAGCATGAGTGGATATTGAAGATCGTGTATGGACGGGTTTTGTATGAGCTGATTTTGTGTATGAGTCTTTGTTTGAGTGTGCTGATTGTTTGTGTTCTTCTAATTTTGTGTGTTCTGTTATGGTAGATAGTCATTGTTGCTGACTATCTACATGTGAGTTAGATGGGCGAGTATTCAAGGTCGGGCTTGGTTGGCGTGTTGTAGTGGCCTGATGATGATGACTTGGTTCTTGTGGTGTGGACTGTGTACGCCGTCTGGGGTGTTCTCTTAAAGGCGGAGAAAATTGGTGAGCCGATGGGCGAATCGGTGAACGAGCGTTATCCGGGCGGTGCAAGGATGTGTGATGATTAGGGTTACCACACTCTTTACATACTCCCGAGGACTGACATCTATCCTTGTAATGTGGACCTAAGCAGCGACGGCAGCGATCGTGTGCGGTAATAAAGTCCCTACGACTTTCTACGGACTGATTGTTGTAGCGCGGACATGCTATCAGTTTATGGCCTTTCGTTTGGCAGTAAGGGCAGTACCAGGTACTGGGTGCGGCTACTGGGCTGGGCTGAGCAGCGTAAACAGCTGATCGTCGTTGGACTGGTGGCGATGTTCGCTCGGGTCGATAAGCAGGATGTATGGGACGAGGCTGATGATGATGATTAACGGGAGCCGTCGGGCGGAACTGATGATGCTGATACTGTGGCCTCGGACTACGTGAATATTGAATGATAGGAGACACGTTACGATATGAGTTGGGCTGAGGGGAGCGCTGGGGGGATTGTACCGGCGCGCTGTTACTAAAAACGTAATATCGTCCAAGCTGTAGTTGCAGGAAATATACATTTACTAGCTTCCGCCCGCAGCTTCTCCTGTATGTTTTTCGCAATTCAAGAATGGAGTTATTATATTATACATAATATAAACCTTCCTCTTGAATCACTTTATTACACATGTTTAAAAAACATTCAGCTCTACGGAATACTACTGCATCAGACTTAAAAGTCCACCATACATTTCCTAGCGTACGACGCTGACTATAGCGTCGTAGGAAACTTGCTATCAACACGGAAAAATCAATTTACTGCACTGGTACGTAGAGGTCTGCTTCATAGATCGTCCTAGCTTGATTCAGCTAGAAATGGCACGCAATATTATCTGACATATAATATTGCGTGTCATTTATATTAATTACTATAAATATTATATTAATTAATTTAATATGATATCCGTAAACCAGACATAAAGACCATAGTCATTCGATCGAACGTCTTAGTTAATTCAATCAAATAATATAATATGTAATATCTGACCCCTGTCAGGTTCATGCGTTGCCATGTCAATTAAAAAATTACGAATTTCCTAAGAAATATTATTGTGTAACTTCGTTCTTTGTTATTGCCGCTATTTTACGGTGTAAGTTTGTTGTTAAGTTAACCAAAAGTAACGCGCTCAGTATTGTGTTAGCATGTTTTGTTCTTTCTAAAGGATTAGAGGAGAAGGAGGAAGGAAAAATTCACTTTAAGGAAAATAAACTTTTCGTTAATTCTTACGACCACTCCCGGTGCCCTAGAAAAATAATTGTTAGTTAAAAAAATGTACCTGAGAAACATATTTGTATCCCTTTTCTTTATAATCACATAAATATCCTACTG
>LUGF01019306.1:32627-43833 GCA_001625245.1 Calycopis cecrops | reverse complement strand
TCGTGGCCGACGGAGTGTCTAGTTATATTCTATGAGGTCACGTTTTCCTGAGATCCGCAAAAATTTTATAATATATTTATTTCGTAGTAGGATAACTGTTCGTCAAATACTGTCTAGTCATCGCCAACGTCCATACCACGTTGAATACACCGGTTCTCGTCCGATCACCGAAGTTAAGCAACGTCGGGCGCGGTTAGTACTTGGATGGGTGACCGCCTGGGAATACCGCGTGATGTTGGCTTTTTGCTGGTCTTTTTTCTTTCTTGACAACACAAACATTTTAGAAATTTGGATTATACTCGGACCTATTTTCTTTCTGACAGAAATTTAAAATTTCATCTTTGATCTGATTAACTCTCTGATTTAACGTTATTTCTTTAAAATAAGTGTTTTGTCACTATCTTTTTACGGGAGTCAGGAAATCCCACTATAAGTAAGTAAATTTCGGTGATTTGCCAAGCCTAGATGACTAGTATTTATAATGACTCCTAATTGTTACAAAATAAAGATTTAATTTTATTACGCAGATGCAGAAGAGAAGTTTGATACCTCAGAGGCGGAGGCGAGCGGTACCTCCCCAACTATAAAGCTGACCCCCAGAGGACGAACGGAGAGTCGCTCCTCGGAGAGTCTGCACACTGTGCGAGACAATTACACGGGCCTCAAGAGGTAAGAACAATCTTCCATCTTGGCCAGAGGTACCTCCTAGACTTTGAAGCTGCTCCCTGGGCGACAAGCGGAGAGCCCCTCCTCAGAGAGGCTGCACACTTTGCGAGACAATTACACGGGCCTCAAGAGGTAAGAACAATCTTCCATCTCGGTCAGAGGTTCCTCCTAGTCAAATAAGCTGTCTCCCGGGCGACGAGAGTCTGCACACTGTGCGAGACACTTACACGGGCCTCAAGAGGTAAGGCCAGTTTTCCACCTTGGCCAGAGGTACCTTGCCGTCGCTAGAACTGACCCCTTGGCAACGCGCAGAGAGTCGTTCTTCGAAGACACATTGTGAGAGAGTTACACGGGCTTCAACAAGTAAGACAAATCGTCCACCTTGTTAGAGGTACCTCCCAACCGACAGATGCAAACAGAAAGAACAACCAGTTACTTATAATCCGTTATTTCATTTGTCCAAAATTTTCAGAATTATGACACTGCTTCTCCCTAAACTCCCTAATTTCTTACTTATTTTTCGTGTCTAAATTTTCCAGAATCACCGACCCGCCGAGCGACTTCTCGTCGCCCGAAGTCGCTCTCGAGAGGTCGCGCTCGCTTAACTGCGTGAACAAGTGTAAGATGGAGGAGGATATACTGGCGGCGGTAAATGTGAAGCCGCTGGTGGCCATACACGAGCGGTGGATCATTGAGGCGGGCACCACGAGTGGGCGGTCCCTATCGCTGCCGGAGTCTACCAGGTAGGAAAAGTGGATATCTAGAAGCGTTAAGAAATGGTTAAGGCACAGGCAAACTTCTGTCGAGAAAGAAATAGAAGTATCATGTTTATTTTTTGTCCCGACTGTAATCCAAAACAGTTCTTTTTAATTTTGTCCAGATATTTTAGTCTTCTTTATGAACCCTGCTACGTAGCATGTTGTTGATCCAAACTCATAACGAACAATGACATAATCTTATCCCAACAAAATCTGAGCGTCTAAGAATGACTTATACAATAAACTAAAATAATGAATTATCTGCAATTTTACAAACTATTGCTAAGACTATTGAATGCGAAGTAAATAAGTTTTTAAATAGAAAGTTATTTGATTATATTGGTCATCTTTTATATTTTAAACAATAGCAAAACTAACTTAGTTACATCACATCACAGATAATTATAAACTGTCTCGCATATCGTCTTAAAGCGGATAGAGTATACACTCCAAATTTATTCTGCCTTCTAATTTAAATATGTGTTTCTTAATCGTATACCTAACGATTATAAAATACATGTATACATTCAAGAGAAATTTTATATCGTTGCATGTAAATTGTGGCTATGTAGTGTTAGTTTTACGCGGATAGATGTCGCTCTCATTTTGGCACCAATTCCTACATCGCGCTATAGAAAACGCGGCGCGTTTAATGACTACCGCGCGCTGAGTTTGAGAGAGCATACTTACCTGGCGTAGGGGACACCGTGATCAATAAGGCGGTTCCCCCAGAGCGAGGCCCTTCCATTGCACTGCGGTCGGGTTGACCTCTGCGATTATCCCTAATGCGGATAACTTGGGCGCGTTATTTTTGGTAGTGGGGACTGCGTACGCGCCGTCCCCTTCATTAATTCATTGAGATGATTCACGGTAGTGTAGAATCTAGAGATTAGACAACAAAATCGTTCAAATTATAAAGTCAGCCTAATTAATAAGGAAAACGGGTTGCCCTTTTTTTGGTAACGATTTCGGACTTCAAATGGAGTTACTATACATTCCTCTATCTATTAAAAAAAACCTCATCAAAATCTGTTGCGTAATTTTAATGATCTAAGCAGACACACAGATGGCGGTAAGCGACTTTATTTCAAACTATGTAGAGAACATGTAAAGTGAAAAATATATTATGTTAACGACTAACTTACTAAACTAGTTATTCAAAGTGTCCGCCCCCTAGCTTTAAGAGCGTTTACGCCTTGCGCACGTGGTTTTATGTAATTCATGGGTAATTCAAACCCACACATACGGATCGCCGTGTGAGTAGCATATATGTTATAATGTTAGTATATTCTATAGTCAAATTAACCCACTATGATACACGTACTGAATTGATTTCGTTTGCGACCAGTGTTTTAGAGACGTTTTAAAAAATTTACAAATTAATTACTATACAATAATCAAAACTTTAAATGCATGATTGTAAAGAATATGCTCTAGTTTATTAGTAAGCTATTATTATATTAAATTAAACAAGGTATATTGTCAAAATATACATTTAAAGTTTGACTAAATTTCACATTTTTTGAATTTTAATTTCTCAAAGATAAGATACCAAAACCAATTTTTTTTTCTACTAACTATTCTCTCAAGGATCTTATCAAGTGGTTATTATTTTTTGTTAATTATATATTTCAGTACTTTTATGACATTTTGAGCTTCGAAACTGACGCTAAAAGGGAAATTAACAAACCTCTAATAAGTAATCATGATAGAATACGTACATACTAAATTAATTGAAATATTTTTTCTACTAACTATTTAGACAAGAAAATGTCCTACAATCATTAGTATGTAACATACAATATAAGATAGTGGTTCATGTTTTTAAGGTGTTTAAAAAGTGCTGTTTTCAAGGCAAATTGCGTTGGAAGGCGTAAACGCTCTTAATGCACGCTTTTAAAAGGCCGGGCCATTAATCGATGGATTTAAGGAACGGTTTCCATTAGAAACTTGGTCAGTGCTGACTCCAAAGATGTCTCGAGCGACTTCATATTTAGATGACCCTTAGAGCAGGCCATGTCCTCAAGCACAGACCGTAATTTATAGTCCAAAGGGAGTATAAGTCCGGACTAGCCGGAGACCAATCATCAGCCTTTGATATAATATGCGCCAGCAACTTTGACCACTAACTCGGAAGCTTGTTTAGAGCTGTGTGTAATGTGTATACACTCGATTATTTTGTTTGTTGTAGTGCACCTCGATTGTAATTTTTTTTTATCAGTAAAGAGATTTTTTCTGGGTCTTTCGTCCGCGTATCGAAGTAAGAGATGTTTTAATTTTTCGGCTCTTTTATTTTAGTGCCCGATTTAGGGTAGATCCGGTTTATCTCTGGTAAGCCCTTAGACCTAACTCTTGTTTGATAATCCGATAGTGTCGAAGTGTTCGAAATTCAAATTTTAATATTTTTTTAAATGTATGTAAACAGCCAGTAGCAGAATTTATGGCTAGATTAATTATATCCTTCTTCCCCTCTCTTTCGTCTACTTTTCCCAAGATGTTTTATGATGTCATCATCATGATGTCGCACTTTTAGGTCTTAGGTGCAATATTCCTCTTCTATTTTCTTATGTTATTTTCTTTCATGTGTCATGTCATATTAGTATAATAAAGTTATTTTTTAGTTTAATATTTGTAATTCAATATAATAAGTAAAACTGTAATGACTACAAATTGACATTAAAAAACCTGCGTTGTAAGTCTTAGGGTCAATTCACACCGAGATGCGACGCGACGTGACGCGGTTTTGATGTCGCGCTGCGCAGCGCGGCGCCGCGAGACGCATCTTTAAATCGTATCATCAACGACGCCGCGCGGTGCAGCGAGACGCCGCGCGGCGCAGCGGAACGTGTCTACTCACCGCGGCTGTGCCGCGGGCGACCGCTCCTCCCGCGCCCACCCGACACCCGTAGTTAGGGATGATCGATGTTAGAAAAACATCAATGTTGACATCGATATTAACATCGACCCTTAAACATCGATGCTCGATAAACATCGAAAGGAAAACATCGATGTTCGGAAACATCGATGTTTTTGGTAGGTTATAAAAAATAATAATATATAATGTAAAATAATAATATATATTTTTGTAAATTTTAAATGTATCATTATAATCGTTAAAAAATATGTTTTCGTAGTGACAAGTATCATCGAATAATATTTTTGGGAAATAACGTAGTATTTTTCGTTTTCTATTCTATTAAACATCTACTACAAATCTCTTATAATGCAAGCAGGAAATAAATTATAACATAATAATAAAACGAAGTCGGGACGGAAATAGTAGACAAGTCGCCACAGCGCGGCGGCCTCAGGCTGCGCCTCGCGGCGCCGCGCTGCTTCGCGCGGCAACGCGAGACGCAGCACCGCTCTTGCACGCTGCTCGTCACCGCCGCGTCGCGATACGTTGCGCTGCACCGCGAGACGTCTCGAGGTGCAGCGCAGCGCCGCGCAACGTATCTGAATTCTCACAATGAAATGTGTATCTTTTCGTGTAGTAAATAAAGTATATTTTGAGTTGCTCTATGTAAAATCTACGCGCGGCGCCGCGAGGCGTCGCGTCTCGGTGTGAGCTGACCCTTAGTATGAGACGAGTTACATTTACATATTATTAAACTTTACATAATATGTAGTCACTAACAACACGCCTGCCAAATATTTTTAATACAAATTAATTACCTAAAACAGCTCGCAAACATTTAGAAATTGTTGGTGAAATATTGTCGAGTAGTCGCCAACGTCCATACCACGTTGAATACACCGGTTCTCGTCCGATCACCGAAGTTAAGCAACGTCGGGCGCGGTTAGTACTTGGATGGGTGACCGCCTGGGAATACCGCGTGATGTTGGCTTTTTGCTATTTTAACAAATTGATTTTTTTTATTTTATTACTTTTTTCTCAGATAAAATTTTTATTTCATGCCTGTGAATTATTACTAATGGACCGGCTGCGAAAAATTTAATTAGACCGCGTGATGTTGGCTTTTTGTTACTTTCACGTGTTCTGGCTGTTAATGTAGATCGTGATTAGGATTAGTCCCTTCTCTGAGAGTCATGTTTGTAGTCGAAAGAGTGTGCCGTTGTATGACATGAGTTGAAGCGAATGTTTTGCATCCGTCCAATGGACTTATGAACATTTCGACCATAATAATCCCGTCATCGTCCCCCCATTGTCGACTATCAATCGTACTAAATATTTCTGCTACGTAAGTTTCAACTGCATCATTAAAGCGGCGTAGATCGAAATCATGATTTACTTTGATGAGCATAAAAATCTCTTTAATTTGATTATCGACTATCTGACAATGATCTATCGTTGCAATTAATGACAACAAATCCTTGTGTTTGTGTGTCAGCATGTTAGTGTGTGTAATGTTTTGTTTATTGATTTAATGTACTTTAACATTGTAAATTAGCGTTCTGCACTTCTCCTACACATAAGCTTTGAGTGGTTAACAATTTTCGTAAAAAGGGCTCCAAAGTTTTAGCTTCACTTGTTCCATACTAATATTGCAAAATTATGCAATAGTGTGTTTGTTTGTTTCTTTGTCCTATTTTCACATCAAATCGGATCAAAGGATCGATGTCATATTTATTTACTATTGACTAAGTTGAAAGACTGAAGATGGCCATGGGCAGTTCTTTTTCTCGAGCGAGAGAGTAACAGCTAGTATAATATCGATGTGTAACATGTTGACAGAAGCAGCGTGCGTGCGGTGAAGCCGGCGTCGCACTGCGTGGACACGACGCAGCAGTCCCTGCCGCAGTTGTGCGTGCGCCGCTCGAGCCTGACCAAGTCGCGGGCGTCCGCCGCGAGCAACGGTCAGTTACTTGCGCTTACTGCATGCTCTCATTGGTTCTAGGCAGCGCCAGATAAGCTCTGGCGGGGGCTTGGAGGCCTAGGGGTTGAAAAGGGGGCTATTTCATGGGCACAAAAATGATCTTAGGGCTTACGCGGCCCAGGACTGCAGATCCCCTAAGTCCCCCTGGTTCTAGTGGCAGGCTAGTTGCAGCGGCGAGTCCAAGCGGGGGTTTAGGGAGGCTGCAGCTCCGTAAGGCTTAAAGGGCCTTAAAATGGTTAAGCCTTACAACATATTTAACTTTCTGAAAGTCCGGTCACGCGTCTGCAACACAACCACTTTTGCGGATGTCTATGGGTGGCGGTAGTCACTTATCACCTGCTCGTTTGCCCCCTATAGTATAAAAAAAATAATAAACGGTGCCCATAAGGGGGGTCCTCTTTTCAATTCCAAAGTCTGCAAGCCCCGGGCACCACCAGAGCTGAATCCGGCGCTGGTTAGTTGTCATGTGAAATAGGTTACTCGATTTTTTTTGCACTCTAGAGACGACCCTCCACTAATAATAATCATTATTGGTTTCTTGGATTGATTTTCCAGATTTTTCGGCTTATTTCGATTCCTCTATTCTTAGCCGTTTTTAAGTTATTGAGAGCGTTAACGCCTAGCGCGCGATGTCTAAAAACAAACCCACACAGACGCGATTGCTGTGTGAGTAGCGCTGGCGCGTCCTCTTATACTGTAGTCAAACTAACCCACTTTGATCCATCTGAGTGAAATTGTTATTTATACTGCTATATTATTTAATTTATATTTGAACAACCGTTAACAATGTTACGAGTAGGTACAAATAAAACACTTGGTACGGATAAAGTTTATTTTAAATATTATCTATACGAATATTGTAAAGAGGAAACCTTTGTTTTTTTTGTATGTTTGTTACGATTACACGCAAAAACCACCAAACCGATATTAAAAATTCTTTCACCATTAGAGTGCTACATAATTATTTAATAATATAAAATAATTATATTTATATAAATATGTATATTCAAATTAAAATACAACTTTATGCTACTAAGAATATCTTAACTAAGCCACAACCAGGCAGATAAACGGACATAACCTAAGAAACAATAAAAATAGCACGAGGTACTATTATTTCGTATGTAATTAGGCCGGTACAACCAGGAAAGTAGCGATGTAATATTCCGATTACCATTTGCGAATATTCGGATATTTTTGCATATTCGCATATGCAAATGTGAATACCAGAAGAAAAAAATAATAGGGACAGACCACCCTCTCATCCCGCAGCTGGGAAGAAGATGTACCGGATGTGTGAGTTTATATATTTGCGCGTACGTTTTATAGTAGTTTAAAAAAAAATATATAATAAACTAAATACAATTTAATAACATTAATGTTACTCGTATTTCCTAAATATGGTATTCTTCTATTACGATACAACTTTTTTGTAAAATTTATAAAGATTTAGTGCACGAAATCAATTTAACAGCAGCTTCTTCCTGCAAATTTCAAATTGTTTATTGAATTTATTATGTTGGAGATAAAATTAAAAAAAAAAGTGTCTCTCAGTTTTTTGCACCAGGCACTAAACAATGAAATAATATAGGTTTTTATAAATGTTATTAGTGGTTTTGAACATTCTAAGCTTCAAAAAGGGCCACTGTACCAGGAATTTAGAAAACACTAATTATTTATCTGGTTCTAATTAACGAATACTCTATTAATATAAAAATGTTCTTAGTTAACTTTTGAGATCTATACATTTCCTACAATAATTAATGATTCATACTTTTGTAAGGTTAATGTTTTAGGTGAAAATACTGTTTGAAAATTATCTTTTGCGGCTAAACGGCAAGAATTGGCGTTAACGCTCTTAACAACTTTCTCTCAGTCAGTCTCAAATATGCAAAAACGACCATTTGCAACATCTAAAAATAATAAAAACAAGCGGTCAGGCCTATTAAATTTTTAGTTTATACAGTTTAATGCAGTAGTTGTTTTTGAATATTGGTGATGGTGTTTTATACAGGGTTATTTTTTGGTCACCGGCCAAATTTTAAAATAAGGAAGTAAATATCATTGCAAGGGTGTGTTTTGAATTTAATCGTCTAATTGTAATATTTTATTCAATAAAAATCGATATAAAATGATCCTCAAAAATGCATTGATCATTGTTCACACACAAAATGTATCGGCTTAAAGGTCAGTAACCCCTGCCGCTCGCGACTCGCCAGTCAGGTGCCACGTGGTGGCCAAGAAATATGTTTATAACATGGGACAAAAATAATTGTATCTAATTATTTTTTATTTTTTTTATTTCATAAATCGAAAGTATTATTGAATCCTAACCAAACCTGAAAATTTGGCCGGTGACCAAAAACTAACCCTGTATTTGTTTATTAGAAATTCACCAAAACCGCGATAAAAAACCACCGTCGAATTGCTATTTGCTAGTTTTCCAAATTTCTTTTTGTGCACGAGCACAAAACGTCAGTTTTGGCTTCTGTTGACACTTTATTGGATGTCATCATCATCATCATCACCCAGAGGACGTCCACTGCTTGATATGCCCCAAAACCCTCACATAATGTACATTTTGTATACAAGGTTCACATAAAAACTAGAAGCATTAAATGAAACCACATATACTATAAATGCCAATAGTTAATCTGAAACTATTAAAAAAAAGTTTACGACAACTATATGAAAATACTTTTTTAACAACTTGTTTAAATAGAGTAATAATATAATAAATAGCGAAAAAATGTAATCATGCATTGTACCGACTCGTACAGCGAACGGCAACCTCGTATGGGTTGAATGACTACCGCTGACAGTACAGCGTGTACGAAGTGAGAAAAATGTTTATTAAATTCCTATGGCTACACTATTGCTCCGATTGATCTGATTTTTGTTGTGTGGTTTCATTTAATGCCTCTCGCTTTTATCCACCTTGTATAATGTATTGTAGTATACTTAATTAATATTTTTCTAATTTTTAGCTGATATTACGGAAACTAATATACTGGTGGCGGACGAAATCTTGTTAAGTATTATAAGAAATTTGGCTTAGTCTTTCTTTTTACTATCTAAATGTTAAGTAGCGTTAGCTATTGCATGTTGCTTTTGTTTTTCATTTATTGTCTTATTAGTTAATAAATGGTTGAATGTGTTTTATCCTTTTATTGTAGTCGTAGAAGTTGTATAATCTACGCCCTTTTCTCTAGCTGGGGGATTATTGTAAGTTTACAAAAATTACCGTTTTGATAATAACAAATTGTAGAGATATGTTCTAGATTAAGTGCAATATGCTAGTAATACATAATATACAAGCTGTACTCTGCGTGCGTTGCAACGCCATTAACAGATAAATCAGTATGAACTATCACAGCAATATTACATCAAATTCATTTGAGTGACAATGGCGCTATCTGTCGAAAATTAGTCGTATAATCTTAGAAACCTTCGTACGCATTCAGAACAATTTGACTAAAGATCGTCACATTCTCAAATGCATAGTTTACGATTCGAGAAAGTAAAATTTCAACTCAATCGGTTCATCCGTTTAAAAATTAATCCGTTTTCCCATGGGAACGAAGCATTTTCCCGCGGTAAAAGTGGCCTATTATCACCAGTGATAATGTCGTCTTCTAATGGTAAAAGAATTTTTCAGATCTGTCCAATAGTTTCGGAGCCTATTCATAACAAACAAACAAATCTTTCCTCTTTATAATAATTTACATTTAAAAATTCTGTCAAAATTAATTGCTGTGAAAGTAATAGACTAGTAGTTTCACCGCAATTAATTTTGACTGTCTCGTGGTAAGGTAAGCCTCATGTTATAAGTGGTAAAACCTAGAAGCCCGGGTGGCCCCTAGACTTGCGTCGACTCGACACTCAGTGCAATTCTTTAAGCCATACAAGGTTGATAAAACCGAGAGGCATTAAATGAAACCACATATTTAGTGTATCATTTTCAGGCTACACAACAAAAATCAGATCAATCGGAGCAATAGTTTAGCCACAGGAATTTTTTAAAGCTTTTTTTACTCCGTACAGGATGTATCAGGTCAGCTGACCGCGAGTTCAGCTAACTAAGGGTTACATTGTGCGATGTTGCCGCTCCGCGTCTGACGGAAGCAAGCACTTTCAGCAGACGCGGAACGCGGTCACTTCTAAATTTATGTCGCGTTTTATTTAGTGTATAATTTCCAGGCCTCACCACAAAAATCAGATCAATCGGAGCAATAGTTTAGCCACAAGAATAGCCAGCACGATAAAAATACACCGTAACAAATATTTAAAATAAAAATAGTTTAAAATCATAACTGAATGTCATACGTCATGTAAAATGTAAGTACTTGGTTGACCGAGCGAAATAAAAAGACGGAATTCCGCCATCTATTGAGGAGTAAAAAAACCATAATTATATATAATATAATATAGATGGCGCTGATATTATATATTATATATTATATATTATTATATCTTGAGAACCGAGCTTTTCTCGAACCTGGGAACTTGATAAATCGATTCCTTGAGCCGAAAACCCCTAATCTGTAACTTTCATGAAAATCGTTGGAGCCGTTTCCGAGATCCTGATTACACATACATATATATATATATATATATAAATATACAAGAATTGCTCATTTAAAGATATTAGATAAAATAAGAAAATATTTTACTATGTTGGCAACCTTTTATCAAAATTTGTGTATGCATTTGTACTGTCCTTTGTAAAAACAACTTTAAATCAAAATCGCAAAGTTGACTTTGCAAAAAACATGTATGTCATATTTCTAGCTTTAGAATGACGGTGTACTATGAAAAGTGAAAACGCGGTTCTGGGTATTTTTCAAATTAATGTTTTGCGCAGTGAATAATATTCCCTTTTTGCGAAGTTACTAGTATTAGTGTTATCCGAAAAGTGAACGTTTCGGCCGCCAGTTGGCGCGG
>LUGF01019306.1:0-15011 GCA_001625245.1 Calycopis cecrops | reverse complement strand
CGGTCCGTTCCGTCGGGTGTCGGTTTTTTACCACGCATCAATCGTGGCGCGCGCGCCTATTGAGACGGATGTTTTGTATTTTTTTGTGTTTGTTGCGCTCCCATTATGGATAATCAAAGGTGCCGTAAATTAACGAACCGAACACTGGAACACTTGCCACGCGCCCCATGCGCTTAGTTGATACAAATCGAATATTTGGAACGCGTTCGGCGGAACGCACTCTTGGCGCGGGTGTTCATGGCACGCGCGCCAGGAGCGCATACTGGATACGCAGCTTTAAAATAACTTCTTTTAGGTCTTTCAGCAAGAATTTTATATGCCAAACGTTTTACACACACACATACGCCCGCGCGCACATATAATATAATTATTAGCAGTCGGTAGCGAATCATTAATTTTCATATACAAACCACTGAACCAACCAATCACAAACACTGAACAGCTAGACATTTTGGAAAAATATAGATGTGACATCTACGCTTGTCAATTATAGACTGAGAACCGTTGAGAACGGATTTGAACGATGCTGTCCTATTGCCATTAACTTACCACGCTGGCCGTGCCGTTATAGCCTCTTTATTCTTTCTTTATATCTCTATGCAAATCGGGACTAGTAAATCTTCAGCCCCATATAAATCTGCCCTTACAGACATTAAAACGCCACGCTAACATGTTAACTTCAATATGGTGTAAACAAATCACACATGTATTAGAAGATATACATTTTAAAGTCCTTTTTAGGGTTCCGTAGCCAAAATGGCAAAAAAACGGAACCCTTATAGATTCGTCATGTTTGTCCGTCCGTCTGTCACAGTGTCACAGCCATTTTTTCCGAAACTATTGGGCCATCGTAGTTGAAACTTTGTAGGTTGATGTATTCTGTGAACCGCTATTAGAATTTTGGATAAAAATAAATAAATTAAGAAATAAAAGGGGGACACTCCATACATAGAATTTTTTTTTCATCCAACCTGTATGTGAGGGATGTCTGTGAATAGGTCATTAAGGTTCTAAAACCATTTTTCGTCAAAATTAATCGTTTGAAAGATAGGCGCTTCCAAAGTGGAAAAATGAGTGTCCCTCCCCCTCTAACTTTTAAAATAAGAGAGTGAGAAATCTTAAAAATATATATGCTGTAGATCTCAATGAAAACTATCAGCGAAAATTGGTTTGAGCGAGATATCATTATTAGTTTTTGAGAAATAGCACATACTCAAAAAACGCAAATACAACTTTGTCGTTCATACAAACGCCATGAAAAACCAAGTTATTTTAGTTTCTGGTCAACAATGTCTTCCATTGTTACGGAACCCTCGGTGTGCGAGTCCGACTCGCACTTGGCCGGTTTTTTACCATTATGCCTACGCCTCAGGTAATGCTTTTTTCACCCACATATAAATATATAATTTCAGGAAGCACGCAGTACAGAAGATCTGTACATTGACGACGACCTCTCGACCCAGATGCAGGAAAATTTCGGCGGCAAAGTCAAGTTGATCCCTCTACACGGCTCGCTACACGAGATCCTCTGCGAGAAGGAAGACGACTGCTGCCTCATCAAACTCAAGCAGGAGAACGGATGCGACACCATATACTTCAGGTGTGACAACTCTGACACGGAGTCCAAAGACGCTATAGACGGCCAGGAGACGTCCAAAGATACTGTCGTGTTCAAACGGAGCATATCCTTGATCGAGGAGAGGATAAAACGCGTGATACCGAAGGACAGGAGACAGAACATCAGGAAGCTGAGCGACCAACTCAAGGTGAGACCAAAGTCCGAGGTATTTGTGAAGAAGATCAATAAGGAGACGCGGCTGATGAGCAACAGCAGTCCGTCCCTCAGCACGAAAGACGAAGTGGAACTGAACATTGAAAACCTCATGGGCTATCAGGACTCGTCGTCGGACGAGTGCCTGAGATGTCCCGATGACGACTTCGAGACATTGGAGCGAGAGATCGAGGAGGACCTCGCCAACTCCTCGCTCGCTGGCGGGTGTCTCGAGAAAATATCCGAGGAGAATCTCTCCGTCATCAACGAAGACTACTGATTGTAACGAGTGTATTATAGTCACGTCGATTCAGGTCACTACGGCCGATACGCTTATGGCCTTTGTACGGTAATGGCCTTTGTATGATTATCGCCCTTGTACGGTTATAGCCTTTGTACGGTTGTGACCTTTTCACGATTATAGTCTTTGTAGTACAGAGGTCATAGGGCCTCTTATTGTGGCATTTCTGGCCTTTACAGGATAATGGTCGTTGTACGATTATGGCCTTGGATTACGGCCATCCGCAGTACAATATTGTTCATTTTCTTTTACCTCTCAGGATAGCGGCATTAAATGCTAATAAAGAAGTACAAAGGTGTCTTAAGATATATTGAATGCCATCATCGCATTGAATCGTCCAAAGATCCTAATAATTATAAGATTTGTATAACGTGCGTAGTGAGTACTTAAGTTGACTTAAGTTAACGGCCAATCACATCAACAATAATTCGTTATATTTCTATTGAAACGTGCAATATCGTTGTAACTCACACTATATAATGTTATTTTATTTTAATTTGGGATGTCAATTTCAGGAATCTGGTCCTATTTTAATTGTCTAATCATCTTTTTTTTGTTATTTTTATACTTATCAGAGGAAAATTAATATAATTGACAGACCCAATATGTAAAATAAAATTCTTTACTATTTTTTTTAAATCTTAATTTTATTTTGCGCGGATCACCGAAGTGCGAATTTAAAACGGAATTGCCCCCATTTTTCTAAAACTGGACTTTTTCATAAAATCTTTCTTTTCTCTTCCGTTAGCGCGTAGTGTGCTGGAAGCTGGTGTGATTGGTCATAAAAGGCTATTGTGATTTTTAGATTAGGCGGCACCAAACATTCCACTGTTGTGATTTTTATAATAGTTTAACCATTTTATTTATTTGTTTAGCTTATTGATTTTTATATCTTTGTACGTTTTTTTAAGCAGATTTTAGTATTTTTTCTAATTTGATATAGTTTTAATTCTTCTTGTTTCAAATTATCTAAAGTTCAAATTCTTTGATAATGCATAGCAATTTTTCTAAACTAATCGTTTGTTTTCTATAAAAGTATTTGAATAAAACATCTCATTAGTATTTTGCTATTTTTATTTAACCTTTTGTGGTAGAGTTGTACTATTAAGGCCTAAATTTTATCCACAATCTAGCAGGTTCGGCCGAATATCAGACAACCTAGTAAGTTCTGGACGAATTTCGGCCACAATCTAGTAAGTTCGTGACGAATGTCTGCCACGTCCTAGTAAGTTTCGGACGAACATCAGCCATCTACATTTTATCATTCTTCATCTACAATAGTAAATATCGGTACGGTGATGTTACAGTGCACAAGTGGACAGCAACTGCCATATCGCGAGCCCTAATGTTAAATTTAGACTAGTTGTGAGTAATCTAAATTCTTATTCCTATCGTCTCTCATCGGCGGGATTTTTGGATAACTGGAAATGTAACATGACAGTGCCTGGACATTTGCATTACAAACAGTGGCGTAACTATGCCGGTCGAGGTAAATTCATCGGATGGGCCCAAATTTGAACATCATCATCATCAGCCTATTGCAGTTCACTGTTGGACGGCGGCCACTCCCATAGCACGCCACTGGCTTCGATCTTCGGCTAACCTTTCCCACTTCCTGCCCACAGCTTTGCGTATGTCATCACTCCATCTAGTCGCAGGGTCATCTAGTCAAATTTGAACATGAAGAATATTTTTTTTGAGTTGGGGTTCTCCTGTGCCCGGGGGCCCCTTCTGGCTAGGTGCCAGTGGCTTTTCGCCGACTTGCCATCCTGTAGTTACGCCACTGATTACAAAGCAACACTGAACTTGTAAGAGGTAAGTAACAATAACCGTATTTTTAAAAGGTATTGCCGTAACTTTGGGCCGACACGACCGGGGAGGTAGATACTTTTTGCTTACCTACATAATACCGCCGTTAAACGACAGCTATGGTGGTCCATAGGTCCATGGAGGAGGACAGGTGTACACAGTGGCGGCGCAAGACCAACATTTTATGTGGACGAGATACATTTGCGAGGCCTCTCAGATTGTATGAAAAAGACGCTATTACCTATACAATTTAAAAAATTAATTTAAACGAATTTTGTAATCTATTAAGATCAACCATGTTTAATTTTGGATTTTGTATACTTTTATAATTTCTCTTTACGAATTCGATGCGCGTGACCCTAACCTGATAGTTTTATTTTTTGTCAGAAAAAGCAATTTATACAATAATTCATTCATTTATGTTCGTACTTCGAATAGTCGAATATCTTTGCGTTGATTATTTTCAAATATTATAATCATGTGAAGTATATTTTTTTACTTTATATACTTTTATAATTTTCTTTTGCGCTTTGAGGCGCTGCCCGGGTGCGAGGCACCAGGCACCGCGGGGCTGTGGGCCTTCGCCCACGCCTTCCGCCGCCACTGGGTGCACAACGCACCTGCATCATACAAAGTCGAAAGTCTTCAAAATACTGGAGCAGGAAAGGATCCCCCTCGTACTGTAAAAAAGTTGTTGCATTTATTTTTGTTAAGTAAAAGATCAGGCGGGAAAGCGCTAACATTCTCCGGTACAATTTCTTCGGTTAAGCGTTCATTAAAAGGGACTACGCTTAGCAGCTACCTAGTGGAAGGAGTAAGAATAATCATGAAGATGAAAATTAATAAAACAAACAAAAACAACAAAATATACTTTATTAAACTTTACTTAAACTTAATAGTAGATAAGTCGTCTAAATGGAAGCATTCGGATAAACCTAGTCTAATGGTAACTGTAGACTTTGATAATACATTTCTTACACATTAAAAAATATTGTTTGGTATAGATAAAACTTATGACAGTTTGCAAACGCGCGTTTTTTCACCGTTGAAATAGAGAAAAATTCTAAATCTATGGTTGAAATCAACGGTTAATTCCGTACAGGATCAATTGCGTCAAATTGCATGGACCACCGTGGAAGTTTGTCGACAATAACGTCACGGCGCTGTAATGTTGGCGCTGAACGCTGAAAAAACGTATGTTTATAAACAGCCTTACAGTTCTTATTTACAAATTGTGTCTTACTTATTGTGCCACTATAGTTCACACAGGGAGTGTGTAGTAGGATGGCCAGATAGGCAGGACTCGTCGGGATTGTCCCGATATTTGTGCGATATCTCGAGTCCTGAGCTAAAGTATCCCGACAAAGCAGGTTCAAAAGGATCCATCAAACATATCCACGACGAGAACGTGACCAGCATCCAAATAATCCTTTACAAGGTCTAAGACAATTTTTGCCGTGTGATCTTGGAATCCAAATACGGCATATGGATGCTGGACGGTACCCTTCCCAGTGTATAGACGGAACTGGAGTAAGTATTCCGTCTCAGCTTCACAAAGCTCAAACGACTTAATGCCGAATCGTGCCGCGTTGCTCCTAATACACTGTTTCCAGCTGAGACGACCCTTCCATAACAGCAGGGACTCGTCTATGCTGATGTGTTGTGCTGGACGCCAGTCGACAACGAAAGTGACAATATTTTTTTTTGTTCTTATCTGCGTACGCAAACATTTTATTCTGCCAATAGATTATATTATAGACAACAGTTTCTAAAGGTTTCCAAAGACGAAAATAAATTGAAGGTATACAAAAAAAAATAAAATCAGTGACAAGTGATTCGGACAGCTTAAGCTCTCTATGGTAATTTTGCTTGGACAGCATAAGCTGTCCACGGTACTCGGAAGGGTCTCCTCCGATACCAAAAGCGGAACTCTCGCCAGTGCGTTTCGATGCGTCGCTATTGTTCTGTTGTTTTGTTGCTGCAGACTAGAGTGCGGGCGAGTGTCTCTCCCATGCCACTCACGGGCCTTATGAGTAGGAGCGGTGCTGCGTATATAAATGGCTGAATATTTATTAGGTACTTTAAATTTTAATGTTTCTAAATATTTTACGACAGATATAAGAACATAAATTATTTATTTTATTATAGACGTATCCATGTTGACTAATTAGGTTTTATCGATAACGGCCTTGCGCCCGCTAAAGCACAACTATAATCTGATAATGATTTATCATTGGCCCCGTCTGCAGCGACATAATACCAGAACTATATAGCCTTATGATCTCCGCACACTTATCAACAGAGAAAAAGAACGTAAACGTATCGCCTTCGATTTTCGAGCCGAGGCGGTTGTGCTACGTTTCCCATAGTGTAAGTTGCAGTATGGAGTTTTATACAAATAATACTGAACGGCTCGAGGCGATACGTTTACGTTCCCTTTCCGAGTCGATGTGTGCGGTGACCATTAACCTGGAATTGAACCTAGTTCCGTTTGATGACGACTGATGCCGTAGGGTCCGTTTTCCCGCCCCAGGCCGGACTCTTGGTGCTTAGATGCCAATTTGAAATGATGGGCGACCACTCAGGGCGCATCACTTCAAAAAGTCAGCGGGATCCGCCGCGCGAGCCCTCAGCTGGCCTCCCCTCCAACATGTCGGCCTCCAGCGCGAATGCGCCACCCTCCACCCCCACTGAAGTGCTAAACGTTTGATAACATACATTTACTTTTTTTTTTTCAATTTATTTTTCAGGACGCAGAGGCGTCAAAGAATTATCGATGCTTAATACGATGATTATACTTGCGGCAAAATAAGAAGCCCGTTTTGACAGCTGCCAAAATATGTTGTGTAGGAAGGTGAAAAAATAATCGTTAACTTTTACGACCAATTATTGAGACATCGATTTAAAATAATTACACGCATGTGTTTTTAACATTTTATAATATATACTATCCTATAGGTATGGTAGGTACTACCTATAACCATAGACCTAAGCTCCATAGAGCTATACTAATGTGGTGTGATTATCTCATTTAAATATACATATATAAATCTACAAATGTGTTATTATTGTCGTTCTTATTTGGAATATATCAGTTTAACGCCGATTAAACCATGAAATTACGGACTCTCAAATCTAAGTAAATCATAACGGATTTATTGCAATAAGCATTATATTATTATTATATTTTGACTCCTGGCTTTTAACTAAATCATTGTTTATAGTATCAAAATATCGTTATTGAATATCTGAATAAAGCTAAAACATAAAATATTTAGTAATATCTACAGTTTAATAATACATTTATTTATATTTACTTATTTTGATGTATTATAATATAATGTTGTTTGTAAAAAAGTTCGATTATCCTAATAATCGATTTCATTCGGTATAAAAATGATTTTACAACGGTAACAGCACTGAATCTGACAATGCACAAGTATGACATTGTAATGCCGTTTTGCGTAATATTATTCAACGATTCATTAGTTTTTCAGACATTTTCTTAAATATAAATTTAAACTTGATTCTTCCGAATGATACTTGTTGTTATAGTATTGAGTGAAATATTAATTAATTAGGATTTCGAATTGAATTTTTCGTAACGTTCATAAAAAGTTATCCCACCATAAAAAGTGTGAAACGTCAAAACAGGCTTCTTATTTTGTCCCAAGTATAGTCTTTATACATCTAACTGGTTCATCGTATCACTTTGTCCGTGTCCGATATAGGGCCACCTGGGCTCCTAGGTACATACGTAAGTGTGTTCCCTTCGTCAACAAAAAAGGATAAAGTAACGTAAAGTAAAGGCTCAACAATTCGGCCACATAACGTTACACGAGAATGTATTTTCCAATAAAGACAAGACAACGTCTGTCGGGTCAGCTAGTATTTTATAATTATTTACTTTTAATTTATTTCATTTTTTATTTGTGATATAAATTTTCTTTTCAATGTTTTTCTTTATAGATAAATTATAAATTGCCATATCGCCATATCCATGAACCATTTGGATGTCAATGGGTGTAGGCAGTCACTAAATGACTCCAATTGTTGCTCGTCCTCTTAATTAGTCATCAAATCTACTCTTTTTTTTATGGTATAAGGGGGCAAACGAGCAGTCGAGCCATTTTTATAACTACAGACGCCCATACACATCCGCATAGAGGCTATACAGATGCGCTACCCTCTTTTCTCCTCCCACCTTCACGGGCCACCGGCTACTTACACACCACACGAAACGCGACAGTACAGCTATCACTTTACGCCGGTCTCGTGTAAGCGAGAGGTACCTCCCCACTCCCCAGTCCCCGGTAGCGCTGGCCAATTCGGCTGCATGCAAGCATGCAGTGTGACACTACCTCTTCCTCTCTACTCTTCCCACGAGTCAGTACTCACTACTCAGTAGTCACACAGATGACAGAACATGCGTCTTTTAAAAATAAGTACATGATCATAGATGGAACTTTATAATACCATTTATTAGTTCCAGTTGACCGGACGGTAGTCATTGGTCGCACCGCGTTTCCGTCAGCGCGATGCAGGAATTCAGCGAATTGTGACAGTGACATCTAGTGGTGAGTTATTGAAGCAATTTATCTACTTAGTCTCAAATAAGTTTGTGTTCAGTGATATCCGTTTCAGTGCGGATGACACGGCAGCCGTTTCATACATTTCTTTAACGTGTGGCGTATGACACGGGAGTCGTGTCATTTTTAAATCGATTATATCTCCCTCAAATTACATTTTAAAAGATTCAACCCTGAACATAACTTTCATAATTTTCTGTATGCTTCGTTTCTGAATATTCTATGAAATAGAAAAAAAAATAGGGATTATCAACCTCTTGTGAGCTGTATCAATAATAACCATTAATTATTAAGAAAATGTCACTATTATATGCATGGGGTCACTCTAGATCTCATATACGTAAATAAATCAAAATGGAATGGAAGGAAAGAAAAGGCTTTTAAATATTTACATTAGATTATTGTTTTAGATATGATATAATATGGCCATTGTGCCAGTTTGTGCCCGGTTCAGGTGGCGGCTTTTTGAAAGATTTCAATGCACAAAATGTAAAAACAGTGAATAGTCCAAGAGCAGGTTGCAAAAACACTGACCGATCGATTGACAGTGTAAAATTGTTGGTGAAATGAAATGAAACGCAACTCCTTTGTCGCATGTGGCACTAATGTTTTTTTCTTTTTTCTTACCCTACTGACAGTTGTCAACTTTTTTCACTTCTTGTATTTGTAAAAGAGAAATTACAACTATATTCATAAAGTTATTCGTTTTAATAAATATCAAATCACGCTAATTTTCCTTCATGGTAGCAGAGCGTGGTTGAGTGATTCCGTGTGATAGAGTGAGAAATATCGTTAAAACGAATCCGTACTTCTGTTGAATTGCTCTTCAGATACGACAAAAGGCCAAAAGAAACAAGCCTTTAGTATGAAGACATACTTAGAACATGATGCCAAATTTTGTAAGCAGTCAAAGAAGTCAAATGAAAGTAAAGCTGAAAGCTCCAGTTTTATAGCAGCTTTTTCAGAAACCACTGAGTAGTGCGCCAGTGATAAATGGCTAATAGACTCCGGTGCTTCCACTCATATGACAAGCAGAAATGATTGGTTGTACCTTCTTTTGATAACCACCACATTAGGGGCAATTCTTCCAGACGCAGACATTGGTTAGATTTGTATATTCTATAACAGTTCGCTTTTGCTCGATATTATAACATCTCGTGATTGTTTGTGGACTAGTGATCCGATCCGTGCGACTGTTGGTTGTTGAGTGACCATCCGCAGGCGTCACATTGCGTTCTCAAGTCTGTCACAAGTCTACAACATTATTTCCCGAAGATAAAACTGCGCTGCAACTACATTTGTCGGGATTCGTGCGTGTCGTTCACCGTCCGTACTATTGACCGTCTCCGATAGATCCATCACCGTCCATACAATTGACCCTCTCTAACAGTTTCGTTCACCATCTGTACTATCGACCGTCTCCGATATATTATAATATAAATATTTCCCACTTTTTAATATATATTTATATAATAATTTGCTTACCTCCCTATGATATATTTTATTTAATTTATATGTTTATTATTTTATTACACATAAGATAATTGCTTATTTATTAATCTTATAATTTACTATATGTAAATACTTAAAATCGTCACTGTCTTCCGTCTCCATCTCCGGATGCCACTGAAAATCGGTGTCGGAGAACTCAAATTCTCCGATGTATGCCGAGTGGTATCCCTTTCAGTGCTCCTCCACATTACGCTGCTGTGCAGATAAACACTAAGTTTTTTGCTTATCCTTAGTTAAGTTGTTATATTTTAGTTTTATTCTTGTTTTTTTTTATCTTCTTTTTTTATCATAATATGATTGTGTTTATTGTCTACTTTTCTTTTGTATACTAAGTTGGAGTACTGAATAAATGCCTTCTATTCTATTCTATTCTATTCTATTCTAATGTCACTGAGCCATCAATAAAATGTGTGACTGCGGCAAACAGAGAGCCACTAGCTGTAAAAGGGGTTGGATGTGTGGATATACATATAAATCAAGAAGATAAAATTCAAGTAAAGAATGTTTTATATGTTCCCGGGTTAGCGGCAAACCTACTTTCAGTCGGCACCATAGTGAAGAGTGGTTATAATGTCATATTTAACAATGAGGGATGTGACATTCAGAATTCTAAAGGAGAAGTGATATGTTCAGCGGTATTGAAAAATAACCTATATATTGTAGATACTTGTCAAGATGTGGCCCACTTAGCTTCAAGCATAAGAAATACTAATGATGCTCATTTATGGCATCTGCGATTGGGGCATTTAAATATGACAGATGTCAAGAAATTGGCAGATTGTGTGAAGGGTGTAACTTTGACTGATAAAAGTAAGAACATTTCTTGCATTACTTGTTTTGAAGGTAAACAAGCCAAACTGCCATTTAAAAATGTAGGTTCAAGAGCAGAAACACCACTTGAGCTGATACATTCTGACTTATGTGGCCCTATGGAGAATGTGACATATGGAGGTATGAAATATTTCATTACTTTCACAGATGATTTCACAAGAATGATTTCTGTTTACTTTCTCAAAGATAAAATGAGTGTGCTGGAAGTCTTTAAGGATTATAAATCTAAAGTAGAGAATGAACTGAATCTTAAGATAAAAAGGCTTCGAACAGATAATGGAAAAGAGTATTGTAACTACAATTTTGAAAAACTTCTATCTAACCATGGTATTGTTCATCAGACGTCTACTCCTTACACACCTCAGCATAACGGCCTGGCAGAAAGGATGAACAGAACATTAGTAGAACGAACGAGATGCATGCTGTTCCATGCTAATTTGGAAAATAAGTTATGGGCTGAAGCTACGGCAACTGCTGCATACATCATTAACCGGTCACCCACGAAGTCCCTGGGAGGTAAAACACCGTATGAATTATGGAAAGGTAAAAAACCCAATCTATCACATTTAAGGATCTTTGGCTCGGTCGCAATGGTGCATGTACCGAAAGAAAAACGCCAAAAATGGGATAAAAAATCTGAGAAAATGATATTTATGGGTTATTGTGATAACTCCAAAGGGTACCGATTAATGAATCCCGTAACACACAAAATGATAAAAAGTAGAGATGTGGCTTTCATCGAAAAGTATAATGAGAATGTCAGTGTGCCTATTCCGTGTGATGATTTTTCAGTCAAGGAGAGTCACAACAGCGTGTCTGATCAGGAGTCATCGCAAAGAGAGCAGAAGGCTGAAATGGATCCAGACTCAAGTGAATATGACACTGTTGAAGGGGATTCTGATGAGACATATTGTCCTCCTACACGTGTGGCACAGAGCTATAATGACAATATTACTGTGAGGACACTTCGGTCACATAATAGACAACAGAATGAAGGCGGTGAAAGTCATATGTGTAAGTTTACCGATTTCACCGATCCGCAAACTGTCGAGGAAGCTCTTTCATCATCACAGGCCACTGAATGGAAGAAAGCTATGCATGAAGAGTATCAATCCTTGATAAAAAACAATACATGGAGCTTGACAGATCTTCCAGCTGGCAAAAGGGCTTTACCCTGCAAATGGGTCTTTAAAACAAAAACCGATCAGAGTGGAAACATTGTACGCTACAAGGCCAGACTTGTCATTAAAGGCTATGCTCAAAGAGAGGGCATTGACTATGAAGAGATTTACTCACCAGTTGTCAGATATACAACAATCCGATATTTATTTGCATTAGCAGCCAAATATGGACTACAAATAAGTCAAATGGATGCAGTGTCAGCTTTTCTTCAGGGATAAATTGACAAAGAAATATATATGCAACAACCAGAACAGTATAAGGAAGGATCTCAGGTATGCGAGCTACATAAGTCTATATATGGTTTGAAGCAAGCCAGTAGATTATGGAATACCAAACTAAAAAATGTTTTGCATGAGTTAGGAATGCAATAGTCAAGAACAGACCCCTGTGTTTACTACAATGGCAAAAAAAATGCTTTTATAGCTGTTTGGGTCGATGATTTAATGTTGTTCACTGCACAGGAGACAACAAAAGAATTTAATTTTAAAAAGGAAACTAAAGGAACATTTGGAAATGAAAGATATAGGGCCAGCTAATCAGTGTGTACTGTGTTGGCCTCCATATTACCATGAATGGAGAAAATGTAATGATCGATCAAGAAAAACATATAAAAGAAATGTTACTGAGATTCGGAATGTCAGACTGCAAGCCCGTGAAGACACCATTTGAAGTTGGTATGAAGCTTAATGTAGAAAGCAAGGATGATAAGTACGAGTGCCCCTATCAGCAAGCTATTGGCTCCTTGCTCTATGTGGCCCAAGGGACTCGACCAGATATATCCTTTGCGGTGAATACACTGAGTAGATTCAATAGAAATCCCAGCGCCATACACTGGTCAGCAGTAAAAAGAATATTCAGATATTTACAAGGCACCAAAGATGAAGACATTACAGGATATTGCGACGCTGACAGGGCCAGCGACGTGTGTGATCGAAAGTCGTGCACGGGGTATGTATTCATGTTACAGGGTAGTGCTATCTCATGGCGGTCGCACAAACAGCAGACGGTCGCCTTGCCAACAGCTGAGGCGGAGTATATGGCGATGTCCTCCGCGGCACAGGAGGCGCTATGGCTGCAACAATTGCATGGCGAGCTCGGTGAGCAGCTCAACAACCCACTTATTATCTACAGTGATAATCAGTGTGCAATAAAACTCACCGTCAATGATTGTTACTTGCCCAGATCGAAACACATAGACATACGTTATCATTTTCTGAAGAGTTATGTTAATAATTTGAAACTAAAGTTTTTATATGTCAAGGGTGAAGAAATGATAACTGATAATTTAATTAAGGGCACCACTAGTAATAAGCATTATTATTGTGTAACAAAAATAGGGTTGCGTTCCTAGGGAGGGTGTTGGTTAAATGAAATGAAACGCAACTCCTTTGTCGCATGTGGCACTAATGTTTTTTTCTTTTTTCTTACCCTACTGACAGTTGTCAACTTTTTTCACTTCTTGTATTTGTAAAAGAGAAATTACAACTATATTCATAAAGTTATTCGTTTTAATAAATATCAAATCACGCTAATTTTCCTTCAAAAATGATTTTTTTAAAATTAGTACTTATATCGAGAAAAAATACTACTATTGTATGTCCGGGAAAACCTTGTTTATAAGTCTTAAATATATCGTCTCCAGAGCATTGAGTTATTAGTACGTAGTACATATAACTCAATGCTCCAGAGCTATTTTCTTACAGTTACTATATCAATGGAGTAAGAGACAGCTATTACAAGACACATAAAAGTTATGAACAAATCCGTCCAGGCACATAATTGTATTTTTTATTCTCTTACAATAATTCTAATAATGAAGGTAAAATTCTAAAAATGTAGGTACTAACTTTATAAAAAAAAAAAACATTTTATTCTTTAATTGATCTGCTAGTATTTTTGCAGCCAGGTCTCACTTCACAACGTGCATAAAAAAGCTTGCAAAAAAATAGTGAGTGCGGCTGTAAAACAATAACCCTAAAGATAAATAAATGCACGCGTTTTAAAGCACAATGACGAGTTCATTATAGTTTGTTTTATAGTTCTCAAACAAAGTGTGGGAATACAACTTTATGGTTCCTTTTTGTGTATTAGGTTTATGAAATCAATAACATCAGATATGAGTATTTACGAGTCAACTAAGAACATTCACAAATCAAATAATTACATCGTTTTATAAACTTGTATTGGTCTGAAAACGAAAGCAAAAACTGAATTTTCCGAAACCTTCAATGAACTCAAAAACATTACTAACATAAGTACCAAATACAATAAGCTTAACATAATATGGAATAAACGTAATTTAATTTGGAAACTCACTTCAATATTGTAGGTTCTTATTTTATAACATATCTTCTAATATATAAAATTCTCGTGTCACAGTTTTCGTTGCCATACTCCTCCGAAACGGCTTGACCGATTCTCATGAAATTTTGTGAGCATATTGAGTAGGTCTGAGCATCGGCCAACATCTATTTTTCATCCCGATATTCCCACGAGATCGAAAGTTACGCGACTGAAACCGCGGGGCGCAGCTAGTAACTTATAAAAGGTTTGGTATATCTGAATAAAAAGTCGCTTACCGTCTATATTTAGGAAAATATTTGGTAAATCTTTTCAAATACCATTCAAAACAACTTTAACCTTCCAGTTACACCCGTGATTTAACTTTTACTGAATGGATTAAGTCTCTAAACGATTAAAATAACAAATGTTTAAACACATGGCGGGTGACACGGTAGCCGTGTAGTCAACTTCTATGGCGTATGACACGGCTGCCGTGTCACGACGTATTTGTACGCCGCCACCGCCGAAATTTTTGAAAATATTCGCCGCAGCGAAACGGATATTATACGTCAAGAAACTTTCATAAAAATAAGAATTGGCAAAACGAGAAGACAACTTTTACAGATCTAGCTGAAGATAATAAGGCTCCAGCGTCAAGAATCTTAAATATGTATAAAGTAAGAAAAAAGTTTGGTAAAACCAAATGTGCATGCCTTAAGCACTCGTGTCATAC
>LUGF01019291.1:167900-188135 GCA_001625245.1 Calycopis cecrops | reverse complement strand
TGTTGTCATGTTTCTGCATAACAGTTACGCGTGGTATAGGCGTCGGTAGTTTTCATAAAGCTCCGAGGGCTCGTTTGCCCTCTTGTTTTGTAAAAAAACAGGATGTCATAGGGAAAACTTCAGACAATCCTAAAATGCTATACGTAGGACAATAGAGTTGAGCTACGCTAACTCGCAACATGTACTACGTGTAGCATGCTTATAGCATGTTTATGGCATGTTGGCTGACGCTAAGTTATAATACTTTTTCATGTCTATCGGCACTGAAGTAGATTTCATTTAAAATATGTTTAGTATAAACTGTAGGTACACAATTTACCCTATAGGTCACTCGGTTAAATGTCTAATTAATTCGCCAAATAGCGTGTTTCATCGAAAAGTTCGTGAAACATCCGCTATAGGCCGCTTAGTGGCAGCACTAGTATGTGTACAAATGTTTAAATTACAATACACTTTTTATCTACAGAAGACGAATGTGGACCATTCCAATTTTATTCCACAATTGTTGAGAGCTTATCTTCCCAGTCAGGTTAAAGTTTAACTATGACATAATACATCATTAAGGCCCTTTTTTTTAAATATGTTGATAAAATCGCCAAACGACCGGCTGGCGCATTGGTACAAAGCTCGGATAAACGAAGTACCTATGTTGCGCCAGGGGCGGCGGATTCGAATCCGTAGGTCATGGATGTTCATCTATATATATAAGAATCTTATATTTCCGTTATCTAGTACCCATAACATAAGTCCTTACCATAGATTTAGAATGGGCTATTTTCCAAGTTTTCAAAAACCACTCCAGAATGTTTATCAGTGATCAATGAACTTATACATTTTTTTATTTTTTATTCTGATAAGTATTTACTTTCAAATTTTATATTCAAAATTCAAAATTTTAAAGACCCGCGAAAACGATTCTTTAAGCAAAATGGCGTCCTGTGACGTAGATATTCTGTATTCTAAATGTCAACTAGTGAACGACTTATGTATGTGACTTATTTCATATGTAGCATTTGTTTATTTTGTATTCTCTTTGTAATAACAAACATTTGTACCAAGTATTAACATTTAACAGTGACCAATATTAAAATAATTATGACCTACAACTCTTTGACAAATGACAATTGACAACTTAGTTACTACGCAGTTATGGGCTACCATAGAGCTCACGCAATACTGACGTCATAATCAATTTCAAGTCGTTTCGTATCACGTGACTCATGAATAAAAATACGTATTTTAAAAAATAGATTTTAAAATAAAATATTGATTATTTACTAATTATTTCACTACATAATGACTTCATAAATTATATTAATTAAAGATTACATTCAATAAGCTTATATTTTTAATACTGGAAAATAGCCCATTGTTTTCACTACGTGAAAGATGTACAAAACGTGGGAGCGAGACATTCAAATTAAGTTCCAATCATCGGAAAAGAAAAGAGACAGTAGATGAAGTACATAATATGAGACAATTAATTGAGGCCATAGCGGCCCGACTAAATAATAATGACAAAGTCAAGTGTTTTTGTCGTAGACAGATTCTCTGTCTTAGACAGTTTTTTCTAGTAATTCTGACATTTGTCAAATATATTTTTTGTCTCGCCCGTAGACAGGTATTCTCTTGTATTCTCTGTCTACGGTCTCGCCTCTGTTCTGACATTGTAGCTAGGCTATTATTGACACAGAGTAAAGAGACGTACTTATTACTTACTCATGTGCTATTGGGCTAGGCGTAGTGCAATAAGTTCACTGACATTTTTAATGCTATTATTAATTATGTTTGCCAGAGCTTTCATTTGTGTCCTTTATTGTTGACCATTTCATGTACAAGTAGGTATATATTAATTTATTGGCATATTATTTTAATTTAATTATTAACAACTTAAGTAGCTTGTAGTTAAGATCGAAAGTTGTAAACAAACCGTTTTTTTTATCGTCCCACTCTCGATACAGACATAATTACTGCACATTGAGAAATCAGGCGCAGGACCGACGGCTTATCGTGCTCTCCGAGGCACGGAGGTATAACACCGCCAACTTCCTGACTCCGGACTGTTATTAGAAATTGAGAAGCCCCAATGACATATTTTGGTCCGATCCAGGATTCGAACCCAGGACCTCGTCTGTGGTTGAACACGCTTGATTTCTCACCTGACGTGTCGGATTGCCGTCCCATCGGAATAAGAGAATAGAGAATGCACTCGTGTCTGCGCGCACACTTGTGCACTATAATATGCCCTGCGCAGATGGCTCGTCTCTATGAGACGGCCGCCGTAACTAAAATAGGCTAGGAGGCCTATTATTATTATTACTGCACATTATGGAATAACCTTTCATTGAATTTGAAATCATAGCGGCTTTTATTACGAATCACTCTTGATGTTACAGTAACTAGTAATATACCTAACAATATTAAAAAAGGGATTTTAATTTTTAGATTTGACTTGCCACTTTTATTATAAATAATATTTCAGCATTTACAATAAAATAAATTTAACAAATTTTATCGCGGTTTATTTAATTTAACAAGTCCGGCGTTTCAGAATCTTTACAGAAACTACGGTTACTTGGTGGACATGTCCACCAAGTAACCATATTTTTATAGTTATTTTTTTCTTCTTTTATTTTTTTTTTCGTTTTTTTCTTTTGTTTTACTTTCGTTCATCTATAACCGTTTTGTTTTTTTCAATTTGTGTGTGCTCGGTGTGCGAGTCCGACTCGCACTTGGCCAGTATCCTTCACAGTCAGTAGAGCAGAATAATAAACGGCATAAGGTTAAGTTGCTCGTTACCGTAACGAGTAACGACCCAACCTAATCTGATAAGTGGGAGTACGTGGTGACATGTATTCTGAAGGCCGTCTTATCAGTCATCGCAAGTTCCTTCACGAGTAAAATGCTGCAAAATTACGCACACGACGACGTGATGAACGAAATTTTTATCTGTATAGCAAGCACATATTCTACGTCATATGCAATTGTGTGTGTATACTGTATAGTGTTTCGCTCGATCACTTGATAGACAAGTGTAACACTTGACCAGCGGTTGGTAGCCTTTTGGCAGGCAAGGGCCGCAAGGCGGCAAAATAGGGTAAAGCCACACTTGTGATATTCACCTTAAAAGCCCAATTTACCTTTTTTTTAGATTGGTCTCTCCTCCCCAATATCTTATTGTGATGTGGTGATGTTGAAATATCTAACAGCTGCTACGGAGAGCTCTTAGGTGCTGGGCCGGATCCAAGTGGAAGTTCCAAGTGGCTTAAGAGGGCTGCAGCAATGCTTGCCAACCGTCCCGCTTAAAAAAAACCACCACCGTCGATAGCCGGCCGGCCAAATGATAGGCCAAAAATAGTAATTTAAAAGGACCTAATTCAAAATGTTCTTAACACAGTGATATTATTTTACTCATTACAATCTTTGGTCCACGCTGCCGAAAAACGCTATTTCACGAGTAATCGAATAACAATTGATGCACGAGGTGCATGCACCAGACCAGACTGTGAGCGGTATTGTATGTTGTAGTCTATCTCGCGACCTAAAAAAAACTCATTCACGCTAATCCCACGACTAATGTCGAATGTTAATTATAGCATTACAATTCATTGCAACAATGGTACATCACTAATTGTATCCCGCTGTTGTGCGATTGTTGCAATGAATTGTAATGCTATAATTAATATTCGAAATTAGTCGTGGGATTAGCGTGAATGAGCTTTTTTTTTCGATCGGAAAATCGGATCCGGATCGGATCGTCCCGCATCATTATTTCCCGCAAATTCGTAATTTTAAGTTGGCAAGCCTAGCCCCGGGCCCCGTAAGGTCCTTAAGATAATTTTTTGTGCATATAAAAGGACACTCTTCCCAATTCCAAGGTCTGGAAGCTCCGGGCCACGACAGAGCTCAATCCGGCTCTGATTCGAATTGGCCTAGTTTATTACCTAACTACACAACGCGGAGGTTTCTTTCTGTGCCCTCTGTATGTACGACAGTTTGTATACATATATTTGCATACTTTACACGCAAAACTAGTAAACGGATTTGGATGAAATATGAGACAAGTATAGATCACAATCTGGAATAACAGCCTTGTTTTTATTCCGAAAAAAAAATGGTTTTAAAATAAATAAGTAAACCCTTTATTTTGCAAAGCCCACACATTTGTATTATTAGTTGTCTATAAGAGAAAACAAGAGTTTATTTTAAATTATGTAGACTTTATAAATCGACTAAAATGACTCTTGACTCGTTGATATCTTTATAACGAGCAAACCCGCGTACATAATCTAGTGCTTACATTAAACAAATCCCCGCGCTTTGGCGCGTCACGCTAAAACACAATCTGACGCAAAGGTCGTAATAATTATCTGCAATTAAAGTTTTTAGTTTCATGTCAAATGTTATCTAAACAAGTGACGGCTTGTCCGCCGAATTCCACGAGCCGCGACGATTAAATCTAACATTCGATATGGGTATTGGCACGTGAATATTTACCTACAGACTTTAGGTACACTAAAATCTAATTTTCTTTCGAAAAAATATCGTAACGAATTGGAAATTAGCCTTTTGGCTGCTCAATAGGGATCAAGCTTTTAGACTACCACGCAAACTAGTGGCTGAAATGTGAACCGAGTGCTAGAAAATTTTCGTTTGTACGTATGGTATGACATACCTATGTGAACATGTCATTGTCATAGTCTTTCGCTTAGTGATTTTCTTAGCACTTAATTCCTAAAATGATCACTAGGGCAGCAAAAGTGCTGCCTCTATGTTTCCTGCACGGTCCCTAAATGGCTCATTAATTCTCAACTACCTATTTTTAAATCGATTTCAAAACAAGAGGTTCTATGTTTGACCAGTTTATTGTTTATCTTAAAACCGCATCAAAATTGCCAGTTCTCGGAAATAAGTCATAATTTTCAAAAATAAAATGTTTAGCAGTTAATGATGTTGAGTTTATGATGTTCATTATTTATAAACTCAACATCATTAAAATATATATTAATTTGAACGACCATTAAATTGCGAATAACAAGCAAAGATAAGTCGATAAGCTATCTAAGACAATTGGTATGTTTAGAACATCATATGAATATTAATGTTTATGATCGTATCTTATATTGTGTAATGACATGATACCATAAAAAATGGCCAAATGCGAGTTGCTATTGCACATCGAGGGTTCCATACCAATGAGATGTACTAATCAACTTATGTAAGTGAAAAAAACTTTTATATTTGGTAGTGCCCGCGTTTTGTTTGATACGAACTACACATAGGGTTGCCATCTCAAAAATCTGTCAACTAGGACAAGGCACGTAAGAACCCCGGATTTCGGAGCTTCCTACCCGGACGTTAGAAAATAGTATTTTTCATAAAATACTGAGAAGAATAAAAAATAGTTTTTATGGTCATTACTCATAAATCATGTATTTATTTATTTTAATGCTATTTAAACTAAATAACGAACTTAAAAAAAAATACTTCAAGTAACCATAAACATTACTTCCAAAACTTGAAATTTTTAGTCTTAGTTTTTTGAATCAAATCAATCATTCAAAAATCAAATCAATTAAATCAAAATCCGGACTACAAATAAAACCCCGCCCGGACGCTCCCCGGACGCCCTCTAAACTAGGACAACTCCGGGGAAACCCGGACGGATGGCAACCCTAACTACACATATAAGTTGGTAATGGTTTTTTTTTTCAGTGATATAATTCGATTTACAGTTTTTCGGATTTAGCCTTAAATATGTGCCATAAGTTCTTACTTCTTACTAAAGGGGAATGCCAAGATACGGATAGTCACCGACAAAGATTTCATTGTCATGCTTAATTTTAATCAATACGTAATTGACAATACGTCAATTATCAATTATGAATCAATGTAAAAGAAGCTCACTGTTAGAAATTATATTTTTAGGCAATCAACGATTTACCTTTAAACGACTACGCCATTTATACAGATATACTTGCCAGCAAAAACTCATTTGCCCAGCATACCTCTATATATATATATAACCTCATTTCAACAGTAAAAAACTCTTGTGGCCCTCGGTGTAGGTCCGGAGATACCGGACACATTCCATGGTCTCGTCAAAACAATTAGTATGATGCAATGCAGAAATTACATCACCACTTACTTATTAAGTACGTAGTCAATGTATAGAAAAGAATGCGACCTTCGCTAATATTATGAAGCGGCATTTTTTGTTTGTTTGGTTGAACGCGCTGATCTCCTAAACTAATGGTCCGATTCGAAAAAATAAAGTTTTAGATAGCCTATTTATACAAGATTGAAAAACATTAAATAGAACCACATATTTAATGTACAATTTCCAGGCTACACAACAAAACTCAGATCAATCGGAGCTATGGTTTAGCCACAGGAACTTTTTAAAGTTTTTTCTCGCTTTATACTTTCTGTAGTGTCAGCTGATAGCGAGTATGGGCCAGCCGGGGTCATTCACACCGTACGAGGTTACCGTTCGCTGTACGAGCTGGTACAAAGCATGATTGCATTTTTTCGCTATTTAACTTGTTTGAAAAAAGTATTTTCGTATACATGTTTTACACAAGTTTTTTTTTTACATTTTCGGATTAACTGTAGGCTCTTAAAGCACATGTGGTTTACCTTGTATAAGGGGCTATAGGTTATAGGTATACTATCAATACTAATATTGTATGAGTAATTGAACTATTCAAGTACATTCGCGGGGCATGGTTCTTCTTCTTCTTCTTCAACTTAAGAGCAGAGTTCCTGTCGGTGTAGTTACTTCCAGTTGGCGCTGTCCTCTGCTAATCCTTGTGGCTTCTCGGATGTTACGACATTCACCTTCCGCTTCAGTTCATCTATATATCAACGCCGGACAGTGATCTTGATGTATCTCGAAAAACTACGAAACCATATTCGCATCATTTCGAATACGACCAGATCGCTTTCCTACGCTGATATGCCTTTCTTGGTATTCCTCTTCCCCTCCTAGGCACAGTTGTAATAAAATTAAATACAATATGCAATTTTTTATTGCCTATTATTTCTTTGTGAAACAGGTTATTAATTAGAAGTACTTATATTATCTTTAATTGCTTCTTGAAATTATTATAAAATTTATTTATTTAGCACATTTTCAACACCATTTTTGTTTAAAAGATTAATTTACTACCAAGTAATTAGAGTTTGATGACTAGGGAAACCCAGAGATATCCATGTTTACTCTTAATGTTCGAGAGAGATGTTTTAAGCTAGTGCCGAAGCTTAAAGCTTTAATGCTTTAATTGCCTTAACCGACAATAATACCCATATAAGATAGGTAATCTATATTCTATAAGTAATACGTGAAGCAAAAACATCGACCTCTGCGAGTATGACCTGTAGGCTGTAACCTACCTAACGCCATCCGTGGCGCGTAAACGTGTACATATTACGAAGAACACATTATTTTCAACTGTTTACATCGCTATATCTCCAAAATGGTGATTCTCATGAAAAAAAAATGTACAGACATTTTTTATAGAGAATCGCACGATGAATAATTAATTTTTGTTTTAGCTATTTCTACGATAAAACTTACCGTTTAGCTGAAAAATGCAAAAAACTAAATATTGCCACATTTGACCTTGAATATTTTTTGCACACATCGGATCGATGGGGACTTTTGAGAAATTGTTTGTTTGTTCCCACCATTCATGCAAAATTTCAGCTTTGTGCGAATTTAATGTAAGCTTCAATGTGTATTTTGACCGGGCTATGTAGGCACTATAAATCAGTACCGCACAAGTTGACATGCAGGACATTCCCTGTCCGTCCTACTTTTTTATAGTGTTATAGTATAGCGAGGCGTGCTAACCCAATTAGGCTGCATGCATACACGCAGCGTGGCACTACAAATTGCTAATCTAACTACTACAAGAAAACAAATACTACGCCAGTCTCTGACGAGATTTGCAATCTTTTTCTCTGCTTTAAAAAAAAAAGCACCTGTCATTAAATACAACCTAATGACTTGTTTTAAGTTCGTTTTGCGTAAATTAGTTTCACATTGTAAACGTATTACTAACAATGAAATGATCTCAAATCTCTGTTTACGTTCTCGTATCACAAGTTCAAAGATAACAAGTAATTAGTGTTATCATAGTGGAGTAAGATAAATGCCGTTAAAGTGACCAACAGTTCTGTTTCGCACGGGATCGGTCCGTGATTCTGTTTTCCGTATCGATGTCCCGAAAAATCTTGAAAATGGCCACAAGTCTCATTTTCCAAAAAGATAGGCAGATGCTAACAAACTGATCAGCACAAAGTAAAGAAAAATAGCTTTGTACTGTAAAAAGAAGACTATATTTTATATACTTAGTGATAAAAGTATTGTGTTATTTTCACCTTCAGAATTGTACTTAATATAAAAATGTCTCAATATTATTTACTCTCCTTTTTATATGTTTCTCGTGCCAAATATGACCATTAAAATCGTGTGACTCTGCGATAAAGCGATCGAGCGTAACATCAGCGTACTTCGTAACGCTTTAACGCGCTTACATAGCTTTTCACTTTAGAACCTAGCCCTAAGATGAAACAAACAGATTTTAATTATAAAAATTTGATTCGATAAATAAAATTAAATACAAAAAAATACGTGGCATGAGCAAACAGAACGTCCCGTTTTGACACAAGACAAATGGTCACTTCATATAGGAAGTAGGTACTTACATTTTCGTAGTCTGCGGAGTTTGTTATTCGCAATTTAGATTATGATTCTTTTGGAATTTGAAACACCTGGTATTCAATTCAATTTAATTTCTTTGCATAAACATGTCATAAATTACAGATGGTCGTGTATGCGTAATAGGTCACAATGTTTTGCCTTTTCAATAGGCATGCAAATATATTATCTTTCTATTGTGTGATTACATCACTCTTATCTCATGCACTAGGAAATGCATAACAGCTAATAACCAGATAAACGCTGTGATAACATCTAATACATATATAAAATTCTCGTGTCACAGTTTTCATTGCCATACTCCTCCGAAGCGGCTTGACCGATTCTCATGAAATTTTGTGAGCATATTCAGTAGGTCTGAGAATCGGCCAACATCTATTTTTCATCCCGATATTCCCACGGGATCGAAAGTTACGCGGGTGAAACCGCGGGGCGCAGCTAGTGACAATATAATATGACAAGTTGCAACAAATTGTACTCATTATACATTTATTCCAATTCTCCTTTTTATACACATTACAAGACAATTACGAACACCGCATGCATGTAAGCATCGTATCGGTATCGTGTAATCGAGAGGTACCTCGCCGGCCGTGCCGGCCCAATTCGGTTACATGTGTAACGCTACGTGTGACGCTACCTCGTCCTCAAGATTCCTAGGACCTTACAGGTCGGGTACGAAATCGAGTTTCCAAAATTGAAACAAGTGCAAAAACAATTTTAATTTTAATTTATTTTTACTGCTCGTTGAAAACGTACCGTCGAATCAGACATTTACTATATGTAGTACCTAGTTCCTACTAATTGACCACCAGCAATTTGAAAAACACCAAAAAAAGGGATCTTATCTGCTTTATTATCTGCAGGAAATAAAGCAAAAACAAAAACCTGAAATATGGATTAAGTACATTATATAACAATTTTAATTACGTGTAAGTATAACATTTATCTCATTTAGTTGCATATTTTTGTTATTACATCCATAATTATTTCTAAACGAATTTAATGGAGGAGCAAAAAAGCAGGCTTTTTAACAAAAAATGTTACATTTTATTTTATTAAGAATGAGCCAGAGTCACAAAAAATAGAATAAAATAAGTGTTCAAAATCATTATTAACCATGTTGCACTAAAATTCCAATACAGTCTACATCCCAGGGTGTATACTTAGGTTGTAATATATTGCAGTTTAAGCGTATAGCAGGTCCTAAAAAATAGCGTATAAAAAAATAGGTAAAAAAACTAAAAGCAGGCGCGTAGCTTATAAATATCTGTTTGCAAGCTCATAAGGTTTTTATATCATACTAGCTGCGCCCCGCGGTTTCACCCGCGTAACTTTCGATCCCGTGGGAATATCGGGATGAAAAATAGATGTTGGCCGATACTCAGACCTACTCAGTGTGCTCACAAAATTTCATGAGAATCGGTCAAGCCGTTTCGGAGGAGTATGGCAACGAAAACTGTGGTCCGAGAAATTTTTATATATTAGATATCTCTGAATGTTACTGGAATATTTTCACGAAATCTGATTAGCTGAAAAAAATCGGAATAAAGAATATCGTGTCACGATGTTTGTGGTTCAACTCCTGCGCACGACCGCTTTTTTCCTGTGACTATTTGGTTAATTTTATTTGTACAAAAGGTTTTTGAACAAAGAATTGTACATTTTGAATGTAGGGAATCAAATTTTATTTAGAAAGTGGTTTCCAAACATATTGTTTCATCCACTAAACACTTACTTTCAGCAGGAAAGCTTTCGCAACTAGTGCCAAGTTTTTGATATTATAAGAGGGCAAACGAGTCCAATACTCGTAAGCCGCACGAAACTCGACAGCATGACTACGACTTTGCGTTGGTGTCGTGTGGGCAAAGTGCACCTCCGCGGTCGTGCCGGCACATTTCGGCTGCCATTACAGCTGCAGTTGCGCTCTTACGAAAAGAAGTATCCGATTGAGATAAAATTAATTTTTTTATCATTATTTTGGTTCCAGATAGATTACGAAGTGGAATTACGATATTTCAGCATTCTCAGATTATATTAATCAGAATCATATAAAAAAACGGGATCGCAGTTTTATAACATCTAAGCAATATAAATATATTGTAAATATATTAAAAACTAAAATAGCACTCCACGATATTTATATAATAATCTCTTTTAATTATTCGGTGTGATAAAGACCACTAAATTTTATTTCACATTATAGAACGAGAATTTTAATCATATGATAATGGCTTTCATGGTATTTAAAAGTATTTTTATTTTAAATAAACTTTAATTTTATATTTTATTGAAATATATTTTGTTTTTCACACTAAACCAAATTTACAAATTTTTTGTTGCTAAAATACGTTGTGTAGCAACAGCAGCAAATCATTTCAAATCTTATTACTAAAATATGTATATTCAATATTAAGTGAAGAATAATATCTATATCCATTACATTTAATATATTTACAAAAAACTAATTGGGGGCGATGTTAAAATTAAAAATAGGTAGTATTATTGTCTGTCTCTTTGTCTGTTTGTCCGGGCTTATCTCCGAAACTAGTGGACGGATTCGAATAAAACTTTTTGTGGTATAGATATTAGTAACCTGATCAACATCTAGAACATTTTTTACTGCGGGAAAATCGTTCATTCCTACGGGAAATTCAGTAGTTATACTTTACCCGATATGAAATTTGAATTTTTTTTGGACCGGATTTGAAAGAAAATCTCTGTGGTAAAATAAAACTGGACTTCAGAAGGAAAATCCGGCCAAGTGCGAGTCGGATTCGCACACCGAGGGTTCCGTACCAACGAAAGGTATAGAATAAAATAACTTGATTTGTCGTAGCTTTTGTATGAACGACAAAGTTTTATTTGCGTTTTTTGAAAATGTATTTTAATTTTTCAAAAACTAATAATGATATCCCGTTCTAACCAATTTTCGTTGAAAGTTTTCATTGAGATTTACAGCATATATACTTTTAGATTTCTCTTATTTTGATAATTAAAGAGGGGAACACTCATTTTTCCACGTTTCAATTAAGTAGGCCCCATAGTTTCGGAAAAAATTAGTGTGACATACGGATGAACAAACGGATGAACGGACAGACAGACTGACAGACATGACGAATCTATTAGGGTTCCTTTTTTGCCATTTGGCTACGGAACCTTAAAAAACCAATGTCGTATATAAATAAATAAGTACTTTAAGTTGTTTAGCCATTAAGGACGAAATTTTTGGCACACTGCAAGCAAGTAGTAACATATCACTTTGATTATAATACAACTACGCTAGTTATTTATTATATGCATGAACACAGCTTATGTCCGTTTAAATTTATTAAGTTCAGACACAATGAATTGTATGTTGTATTATATATCTTATACTAAATATCGTAACTTTTTCCTCATAGTAAATTTAGTACATTTTTCCTTATACGGAATTTATATTATATTAAGTATATTATAGTACTTTAAATGCAATTTTTTTTCAGGACACAAACAAATTCTGAAAAATGTATCGGGGCATTTCAAATCGGGGGAGCTCACAGCCATCATGGGACCGTCGGGCGCTGGCAAGTCCTCACTGCTGAACGCACTTACTGGTTTTTCGTAAGTTTCCGTCGTACCTATATTACCTTGTTTTATTGAAGTAGAACTTCTATACTCGCGATTGACATGGGGAGTAGGCTGGCGAGAGCGTTACAAAAATCACACATCGGGCGAGGCCAATGGAAGTTGTCATTCAAATTCAAAATCTATTGAAATCTATTGATTTTAAAAAAATGGTCATTGTAACTACTGTAATGAAAATCAATTTTTCGAATGGACCTACTAAAGAGGAAAATATTATTGCAATCGCTGTAACAGTTCGTCAACTATTTTGTTGTTGTTTTATTAGTTCAGGGAGACGATAGGGAGCCAGACCTACCTCTTTTCCCACAGATTGGAAGAGAGAAGGATGTGTGTGAATATCTGTATGAAAGTTTCTTATTCTTTCACGAATAACTTAACTTTAGATTGATATTGGTACCTACAGATGTAGATTAAACATTGGAATAACTTGAAAAATATTTTTTATTCCTTAAAAAACGAATCCTCGGGATCGATTTTATGCGGGTAAAGCCGCTGGGGACAGCTAGTTTCAAGATATTATAAAATTGAAAAATTTGTTTATGTGACTACATTCTGAAATTGAATTCATGATTTGTGGATGAATTGTTCTTTTTATTTAACTTTAAATCCCTGTCATTAAACAAAACTATTATATATTTCAAATTATAATGGGTTATACAATTTTAAAAATGTCCATTAGCATTTTGTTTTTTCTATTGTCTAGAAGCGTATTTCGCAAGATTTTATAACCGCGGATAATCTTGCAGAATTTTTCAAAATTTTTGAAGTTTAATATAATATTTAAATTCTTGTTATAGATAAAAGTACTTATATTAATTGTGCTTGAGCTGGGTGGATTTAAAAATAAACTATTACAAGGAGAGGATGGAGACGCCAGTGTGTCAGCGCAAACCTAATTACGGCCATCCGTTCCGTTCTCAGGCAGTGGACAGATCGCCCTGGTGGAGCGCTCTCATTCGACCTTACACAGATATTGACTGGTCACGGCTGTTTTGGCCGTTATCTGTGTAAAGTGGTTCAAATCGAGGCAACGCCGTCATGCCATCTCTGCGGTGTGGCTCAGGATACTGCTCTTCATACTCTGGCTGAATGTCCTGCCTGGGCACAAGAACGGGCAACTTTAATTGATGTGATAGGAGCTGACCTTTCGCTGACAGCAGTAATTAGGGCTATGTTGGGAAGCGAGGAGGCCTGGAATGCAGTAGATTGCTTTGCGAAAAGCTCTATGAGTGGTAAAAGAGAGGCGGAGAGGCTGAGAGATGCAGAACGACTGAGAGCCACTGATATTCAGTCCTCCTCGAGAGGTCCAAGGCGTAGGCGCGTAATGCAATCCCTGCCGCCTTAGGAAAGGTCATAAGGCAACGGCTTGGGGAAGTCGTCGCCTGCTCAAAAAGACCCGAGTTGCCGGTGTGTTGTGTGTTCCAGCACACCTCAACGTAGTTTAGGGAGCACAATCTCCCGTGATGAGCCCTGGAGGGCACCCGCTGGTGGAGTCGCGGTTGTATGTCACCGCTTTCCCGTGGCTCCTCCATTGGCGGATAAGCAGGAACACCGCTGGGGTTTAGTGGGTAGGGGGAGTATCTCTTTGACTCCCGAGTCCCACATACCCCCTAGGTCCTCCCTAACCTGGGGGCATGCCTAAATGCATTCCCCAGAGTAAACAAAAAAAAAAAATTACAAGCTAATTCAAAGTTGAACGCAGTTAAATTTACACAACACATGTGTCACTACATAGTATAAAACAAAGTCGTTTTCCGCCATCTGTGTGTCTGTATGCTTAGATCTTTAAAATGACGCAACAGATTTTGATAGGTTTTTTTTAAAATAAATAGAGTGATTCAAAGGGAAGGTTTATATGTATAATAACAAGTGAGATGTTACTATACGATAGTACTATAGTTCAATGATAAAATAACTCCATTTTTGAAGAACGAAATCCTAGCGGAGTTAGTCAAAAATTAAGTTATAAATAGGTACACGCTTACGTCAGTGATTAAAAAAACCGAAAATACCTCGTTCAGGTATTTTTAATTAGTACCTCATTATGGTATTTTTAAATGCAGTATGCACTGTTTTTGTTTTTACTGTTTATTTTGTTTTTGTTTTCATTGTTTCAACTGTTGTTTTTACGATACTAATACATTCAGGTTTTTTTTCTGGTGGACACATCTCAAAGGAATTTGGACATAAAGGAGTAGGGTAAAAAAGCTAAAATGCAATGTTCTTTTCCTTTATGAGCACACTGCCCACTTTTGAAGTAACAATTATATAAATTTCTATCTGTCTTGTGTTATTCTGTAATCTCTGGAACGGCTACACTAATATTTTTGGACTTTCTCTAATAGATAGAGCAGTTTATAAGATAAGACTTATACAACATTTATGATATCGATAAATATCGTGTCATAATGTTAGTTACCATTCTCCTCCGAGACGGTTAGACCAACTGTCGTGAAATTTTATGTGCATATAGGGTAGGTCTGAGAATCGGCCAACATCTATTTTTCATCTCGATATTTCCAAGGGATCGAAACTTACGCGGGTGAAATCGCGGAGCGCAGCTATAACTAAAAGTAAAGAAATTAACTCAATAGTATTGCATCGGCTTATTAAGTAGCAAGTGGTTGCACTGGACTTACCGGTTTGTGCACAGGTATGTGACACACACATTACGCAGCTGTAGGAAATTGCAATTTTATTGCAAACTGACGTCTCCTCAGACATGTAGCTTAAAGGTACTTTACAATAAGGGCGTGAGGGTATATATTCACCCTGTTGACCGAAGTTTCTCTCCGCTTTTTGGTACACGTTTGCTGTACATAACGTTGCCATGTTTGCCACAAAATTGCCACAATGTTTGCCATAAATAAATAATAATAAGCATTATAAGCAACAGAAATAAAGAGAGAGGGATAAAAGAAATAAAAATAAAAATAAATTCATTTAATTATATGATCATCATCTTTATCCGCCCACTGCTGGACATAGGTATATCTTCAATGAACGCCAAGGCGACTGATCTCCTGCTACTGTCCATTCCGGATTATGTTCTCTATTTATTTTCATACTAGATTCCGCATGCAGCTTCGCCCGCGTGGATTTCGGACTTCAAAAATGGAGTTATTAAAAACCTTCAAGAGGAAGGTTCTACTCACTCTACCTATTAAAAAAATCCATCAAAATCTGTTGTGTAATTTTAAAGATCTGAGCATACAGACACAAAGAAAAGCGACTTTATTTTGCACTATGTAATGTAATGATAAGAATTTAATTAAATGACTAAAATATGTATATGTAAAAGTACAAAGATGTTTATGAAAGAAATAAATAGAAGTAAAAACTCTGTTGTTAAGGAGGTAGCAAGAAATGTCGAGAAAAACTCTTCGACCTTGCTTGCATCAGTGCGTGTACGGAGCGATAAGGAACATCGTTCCAATACTATTTTCACTACCTGCTGTCCGCGGCTCCGCCTGTGAGAAATTTCGCGTTGATTTTTTGTAGCCTATAAACCTGGCCCTTCAGCCGTTTTAGCTTGATGCGCTCACATATAAACAGACAAACAGACTATAATTCAAAAAACTGTTGTAACGTGTTCTGTTATCAATTTGAAGAAAATTGATTTTTTTTTTCAAAAATCTTTTATGTCCAGACTTTTGACTGTCTTTAGCTATATTATATGTATAATAAACAGAGGCAGCACTTTAACCGAATGTGGCGTATCCTAATATTAATACTAACCTACAAAAGAATGACAATGTCGTATTGATATTTGATATTGATATCATATTTTCGGACTAAAACTTATTTTTAGTCGTTACAAAAGAATGTCGAAAATACATATACAAAATATGCATGTTATAAGTTCATAATTCAGCCAATAATTGACTCGACAGTCTTGATACTATATATACCTATAGATAGAAACGTGATAAAACCCATATTAATTACTAATTTACTAATTACTAATGCGAATCATTTTATTATAAATGCGAAAGTGTGTTTGTTTGTTTGTTCTTCTTTCACATTAATAATAATAATAATGTCGTCCTAGCCGATTTTGGCTACGGCGGCCGTCTATATAGACGTGCCATCTGCGCAGGACATATTATGTGTTATGCATAGTGCAACCACAAGTGCACTCTCTATTCCCTCATTTTCATATTCCTATGGGACGGCAGTCCGACACGACCGGTGAGAAATCAGGCGCAGGACCTACGGCTTAACGTGCTCTCCGAGGCACGTGTGTGTAACACCGCCAACTCCCTGACTCCAGACTGTTATTAGAAATTGAAAAATCCCAGTAACAATTTTCAGTCCGACCCGGGGTTCGAACCCAGGACCTCCCGTCTGTGGTTGAACACGCTTACCACTAGACCACGAGGCAGATAAATTACTTTCACATTCATCAACGGTTCGATAATATTTAGTATGGATATAGTTGAAGGACTGAAGAGTGCCATCGGATCCTTTTTGTCGCAAAAAATCACGCGAGCGAAGCCGCGTGTAACAGCTAGTACTTATATTACCTATAACGTAATAAATATAATCATTATCCAGTTGGATCCCCATCCAAAACCCAAAATAAAACGGTGCCGTTATCCAGGCAGGAAGGCGTGACAGGGGTCATCCGCGCCGGCGACCGCACCGTGCGCATGGGCCAGCGGGAGACTGCTCCCTTCATGCGGCAGTACCGGCGGCGCTGCTGCTACATCCTGCAGGACGACCGCCTCAACCCGCTCTTCACTGTGATGGAGCTCATGAACTTCGCGGCGGACTTGAAGTTAGGAGCAGGCGTGGGGCGGGACGTGAAAGATGCACTTGTGAGTATTTTCTTATTGTACAGGCTACTATTTCTACAACAACAACACATCTTCACGCTAGTTTCTTAATGGGGTAGGCAGAGTGTACGGAGTACCACATCCCTATACAAGGTTGATAAGAGCGAGAGGCATTGAATGAAACCACATATACTATAAGTGCCTACAGTTAATCCGAAATTATTAAAAACAAAGTTTACGACAAGTATACGAAATTTTTTTTTAAACAAGTTAAATATCGAAAAAAATTAATCATGTTTCGTACCGGCTCGTACAGCGAACGGCAATCTCGTACGAGGTGAATGACCCCGGCCGGCCTATACTCCCTATCAGCTGACAATACAGCATGTACGAAGTGAGAAAAAACTTTAAAAGATCCTGTGGCTAAACTATTGCTCCCATCGATACGATTTTTGTTGTGTAGCCTGGATATCATACACTAAATATGTGGTGTCATTTAATGATTCTCGCTTTTATCAACCTTGTATACTTTCCTTGCTCCCTACATATTCATAACTCATTGGCTACAAATGCCCTTTTTATAGTAGGTATTAGGGGGCAAACGAGCAGTCGTCGCCATTGTGGCAAATGACGCCTATAAATATCCGTATATAGGCTAAACCTACAGATGCTTAGCCCTCCTTCCCCCTCCCCCTACGGCAATTACTTGAGTCATCGCTAATCGGTCGCGTGTTTTTATTATCAAGAAAATAGCATTTGTATGAAGAGGTATATGAACTTGGAAAAAGGAAGGTCTTGTAAAGATCGTGATGTGGACTATGTACACTCTGCCTACCCCAATAGGAAACTTCCGCGCAGATGTATTGTTGTTGTAGAAATAGCAGAATTTTCCCAAACGATTGTGTTAGTACCTACTCATCAACATAGTATGCATATGTGAAGGTCACCTGGCCTTCTATTCCGCTGCTTTAACTTAAAATTGTCACCGAAGCCATTCAATGGTAATAAAATGATTGTGCAGTATTGTGTAGTTACTTAGTTGTAATCAATTCTCCGAGCGTTGCATGATGTCGCCAGCCTTGTTGTGAGACAGGAAACAGAGTTGCGGAGTAGGAAGCATAAAATATGTGATATATAGAAAGTGTATTAACAGTATCAATACCATAATAATATAAGAGAGATTGTCCAAATAAAGAGGAAATGTAAAGTCTTGATGTGTGCGCCAAGGAAACGGGCGTTAAGACGGTCATTGAGTGAAACCTATGTGTAGCTGTGGACCAATTATAGTGATAAATATCACATTCTAGTTCATTGACATCTACCACAAACTCGACAATGGCACAGTAATAGGTAATATCTTGTCCTTGCTTTTTGTTTGAGACTGACGCGTTTGTTACACATTTTTTAGTTACTTTACGGGTTTTAACAAGAAATAAATATTTATTAAAGGTACTAGCGAAAAGCCGATAGATTGGACTGAAAATGAACATGTCAAAGACCAAACTTATGACCAATCACCGACAACAGTGAATGCAGAGGTTATGCACTATGTCCAAGAATACGTATACCTTGGCCAATTAGTTTCCTTCCAGTGCAGACAAGACAAAGGGGTCGCAAGACGTATCGAAAATGCCTGGAAGAGCTACTGGTCCTTAGCAGAACTCATGAAGGGCAACATTCCGATATCGCTCAAGTGAAAATTAATGGACATGTGCATACTTCCCGTACCTTCTTACGGATCACAGGTTTGGTCTTTGACACAAAGTCTAAAGTCCAGTCTTAAGGTTTGCCAAAGGGCGATGGAGCGCAGTCTCTTAGGTGTCAAGTTATTGGACAGAATTCGAAACACCGAACTGCTCTGCCGCAACAAAAATCGCTGATGTGGGTCTAAATCCGCGGAGCTCTAATGGAGCTGGACGTGACATGTCTGCCACAGACCTGACAAGTCTTGGGTAAAAATTACCACTTTATGGGACCCAGACTCAAAGAAGCGACGAGCGAAATGGCGAGATGAACTCGACGTATACCGGCCTCTTCCGACGACGTGAGCCAGGTGGAGTCGGCTCATGACCGCGGCTGGTGTAACCCACCCCAAACGTCGAGCAAATGTATATGTTTTCGCTAGTTGAATTCGCTACATTTAATTAATATTTTATCGTATTAAAACCCATAAAGTAACTTCGGAACTTACTCTATGTGTCAAAATCCAAAGTTTAATGAATAAAATGTAGTAGTATGATGAATAAAATCGTTCTAGACGTTCCAAAGATTAACCTGTACAAACAGAAAACGAACTGATATTTTAAAAATGGTTATAAAAATCACGTTGTAAAACCGTGGGGCGCTGCTTGTTTTTTTATACAATAAAGCATATCCACAGATACTGAAAGCGCTTGAAACGTTAGGCTTGAGCGGCTGCATGGAGACGCGGTGCTGCCGGCTGTCCGGGGGGCAGAAGAAACGCCTGTCCATCGCGGTAGAGCTGATCGGCAACCCGCCAGTCATATTCCTAGACGAACCCACTACGTGAGTACAACACTTTATATTAAGAGGTACTCGGCATTGCCGCCATCCCATTAATATTATAAATGCGAAAGTTTGTATGTTTGTTTATTTGTTTATTTGTTTGTTTGTTTGTTACTCCTTCACGCAAAAACTGCAGAACCGATTTTCATGAAATTTGGCACACACAAAGAGGGTAACTTTGATCAATACATAGGATAGTTTTTATCCCCAAAAATGTTTCTAAGGGATGCCATGGGATGATTTTATATTTTCCACGGGATCGAGATTTTCGCGGGTGAAACCGCCAGGCGCACCTAGTATATTTAAATATAATATATTATATAATATAATATATTTAAATATAATTTAAATATAAGTATATTTAAATTGCGATTTTAAAGTCTAAACGTGTGATAGTAGACTTGTGTAATAATGAAACAGCACGAAGTTAGCGATAGTGCTCCCACGGCGGTTTCGTGTGTAAACAAACAGCCTTACATTCCCTTACACCAACCTGACGGCACAAGTTATCCGAATTGATAATTTAGATTAGAAATTGAGAACTACAGTGTATTGAAAGAGCGCAAATCCTCACTAAAG
>LUGF01019291.1:124932-140488 GCA_001625245.1 Calycopis cecrops | reverse complement strand
GTAAACGAGTTTTGTGCGTCGCTCCACTAATAAAACTGACAACAGATTGTCATTTCAAAATGACGGCTTTAGTTCCAGTCTTGGTCACCGGGCCAGAAAAGTTTGTGGCACTATACATTTATTTGTAGCGAACAAACAGGTTGCTTAAATCGTTCCGGCGATTTTATTTTCAGAACAATTAAATCTTAATCACAACTATTAGTGGCATATTTATCAATACAGCCTAATAAAAATAATCATAGTGACATTTGAGTTTGACGTAACTTATATTGACAGCTGACAAATTGACACATGACATTCGATGGTAAATCTGAATTCTGAACCTGGATTTCGGTGAATTCGATTTGAGTTTTCAGTAATTTGTTTATTGTGTATTTATTTGACTATATCTTTATATTAATCATAACAATAATGTGAGAGTAATAGATTAATAATGGTCTGATAGGAACTATTCGAACACGAAATAAAATTAGTTTTGTTTAATTTAAAATAAATTTACTATTAGAACTGAAGAAACAAATGTTTATGAAATGTAAAATCCGCGAACTTTAAACATATTACTTTGTAAGGTTTAAACTCTCAACCGGAAATGTAAGTATCTAATAACATGATATAACACCGAATTCTAATATTCATCTCGTGATTACTCTTTCAAGTTTCACAAATCACAAACACACGAAAACTATTTACAGGTTCAAGTTTATATTAATTTGCATTGTACTCTTCCTTGGGAAAGTTAATTTATCCGATGTATCATTTTATGAGTTATTGGGTGTAACCAAACATGCGTCCACTCAGGAAATTAAGCAAGCATACAAAAAGTTGGCAGTAAAACTACACCCTGATAAAAATTCTGTAAGTACTCGCAACTTATTATTCAGTATCATTTTATTCAAATACCTAAAATGGGAATATATCTTTACACATCATTACAAGGATATGTTGTAATGGTTCTGTGCTGAAGTGTGTGTGGGTTGCATGTGGGAGCAATCTGTAGGTTAAACTGACTGATAAGCTGTATCTGTTACATGTTATCAGACATTGCACTTATCTCTAACTAAAATCTCTAAGCAAACAAGTATGCTCTAATTTTCTTATAATGCTTACACTATTTTTAAATTATATTCCTGTTACCTTGTTATCTAACTTCTCCATTGGCATATGAAAAAATCAAAACTTTAACTAAGAATATCATGTTTGAATGTATTGATTTGGTTTGATTAGGTTGTAATGTTTATTGCATACAAATTATTTATTGCATTTGCCAACACACCTACATTACACCATTATTGTTTGAGTAGTCATGTTTTTGAGTTTTATTTACTAATTTTATGCACATATTGTGATATGACAGTGTGTCACCTAGATGCCCAAGTTATATTTATAATTTAGGACCACAGGGCATTGTGTGGAGTACAATAACTTGCAATAATAATAATGTATCTTAGACATTAGACCTGGTTTGGCCATACATACAAATGCCAATAAAATAACATCAAACCTCTGTACTTGCTCATCTTTTAAATGAATATAAAAAAGTAAGTAAAAATATATTTTCAATTATTTAAGGATTCAGCTGACCAACAGAAGTTTTTAAAAATTACTGAAGCATATGAGACACTGAAAGATCCTGAAAAGAGACACAAATACAATTTATATGGATCACAGCAGTCATATACAAGAAGGTATGACTACCAGTCACAGGCGGAGTACAACAATTTATACTATAATGGTTTATATCACAATGACGCTTATGTGGCATCTTTATCTGGAGAGAGTTTCTGTAAGTATTATTTTATTTATATGTAGTTCTTATAAATAAGTATGCTAATGTAAGCATAAATACAACAACAACACAATATCTTTAGGCCTTGTATACTTGTCTTGCTTCCTCTACAATCTTCAAACACCTCCAACCAAAACTAAACATAAATAAATAGTGACCAATGGATTTAAGCTAATATTAACTAAATTAATTAATAAACAAGCAGTCGGAGCCATTTTCATGTCTACAGATGCTCATAGACATCCATATAGTGGCTATACAGATGTGCTGCCCTCCTTTCAGATCCCACCTTCATATGCCACTGGCTGACACACCACACGAAACGCGACAGCACAGCTGTCACTTTATGCCGGTCTTGTGTAAACGAGAGGTACTGACCCTGTCGTGCAGGCCCAATTCGGCTGCATGCAAGCATTCAGTGTCACACTATCTCTTACAAAATAATATATATTAATATTATATAGAAATTAACCCAATATGTATATTATATTTCAGATTCATACTTGAATGATGGATTATACTTTATCAATTTCTATTCACCATTCTGCCCACCATGCCAAAGTTTAGCAGATCAATGGAAGAAACTTGCAGAAGTCTACAAGGGCATTGTGAGTAATTGCATGCCTTAAGCGCGAGCGTAGGTATGCTCTACTCTCGCCTAAAAATCAAAAACTGGGTTCGGTCAGAGTTTTATTTTAAATAAATAATAATATAGTGCTTAAAGTAGGTTGGCCTTCATACCACAATAAAAGAAAACATCAATGGTCATTTTTCTAAACAATAAACAGCAATCCAACACACAATTTAGATAAAAAAATGAATTTTTCAGAAAAAAATCTATGAAAAACATATAACATTCTCGCTGTAATCACCATAACTTTTGAAAAACATAACTAATAGATTTAAATTTTATTTCAATAGGTCCGTAAATCTATTGTGACGAACTGATTAGAAAACCATAACTCAATTATTATTCCTTTTATTGTAAAAAATCAAATGTGTACTGTTGAAAGTAAAAAAATTACATCTTCGGCAGCCTAGTATACAAATACACAGAGTAAACGTCAAAAATGTGTCAACAGTGAGCTCTGAGAGTAAAGCCACTTGAGACTTTATTTTCACAACGTTAGAGTGTATAATTGAATAAATCGCGTTCGCGCACTTAAAACATTATGGTAAGAGACATTCTTTATGGTTAAGTTTTAATTGCGTCATTCATATAAGCTGCCAGCACAATTTTATTAGTCTAACGTTTAATAATTTTAATTTAGCAACGTTTCTCGACTAAACTTATGTAATTTATATTGGTAATAATCGCTTTTATCTGAAGCAGTTTTTATTTTTTTACATTATGATGTCTAATAAATATAAAATAACTTATTTTCTTTAAGATTCAAGTTTACCATAAAACTATTTGAAAATTAAAAATAAAAAAAGCAATTTTTGGTGAAAAACGTATATGTTATCATGAGTATCTAATTTAAATAACATACGTATGACACGAGTGCTTAAGGCCTGCACATTTGGTTTTACCAAACTTTTATTTTTTCTTTTTTTAAATTATTTTAACAACCAGATTGAGTCACTAATTTAAGATGTATTTGGTACATAATTATTATGTATTTTTTAGTTAAGAAAATAAAATAAAAATTGAATATTGTGCATCTATAGGTAGGAAATAGTTATAATATCTTTTTATTTTCAGATCAATGTTGCATCTGTTAACTGCAAACTCTACAACTCATTTTGCTACAACAACATGAGGATATCTAGTTATCCCACTCTACTTTTTTATTCAGATGTGAGTAATTTCATTAATATGGTGTATGACATTTATGTTGTTTCTGTTTCTGATCGATGTAATGTGTGAGTGCATTTTTTATTATTACCAAGAGGAAAACAAAACGGATACATTTATATGATGATGAACAACATTTGATGGTGACTGATTGACTGTAATATGAAACGGTATTTGCATATGGGGTACTTATTATAAAAGGAAAAAGTCTTTTGATGACCACCAATGCCTATAAACATCCCCATAACTACCGTATAACTGTGTTGCCCTCTTATCCTCTTAGCCTACCAGAAACTCCCAAACCGTAGAGAAGTAAGCGTCACTTCTACTCTTATCCAAGTAATAGACAAATAATTCACAGTAGCTGCAATTCATCAGTTACCTTAATCACATTTACTGACTATATTCCACTCTTATTTCAGGGCAGAAACGGTAACTATGTCATATACAGGGGGGCACACAGGTTCGATGCCCTGGAGGAGTTTGTTGGGATGTACATAAGGAGTAAGGTCAACGTGGCCCATGTGTCACAGGTTCAGAACATAGACAAGCCTATAGCATATGTGGTGGACAGTGAGAACCTGGATAGTGATGCAGTTATGAGGGTGGCTTATAAACTGGTAAGTTTTTTTTCCACACTTTATGTTTACTTGAGACTTGTATGTATAATATTCTATGAAAACCTTTGAATAATAATTCAATTTATTTCTATCTATCCAAATCATAAAAAAATTGGATATATATAGGACCAATGGTAATACAATAATATAATAAGCTGGGCTCATCAATGTTACCCATGTATCATCTAATCTCAAGACAATAAGGCTTAAAAACTAAAATACTTTAACTATACCTTGACAATTTCCGATGTGATAAATTTACTGTAATAAGTGTTAAGGGCTCAGGAGCGTTTTTTCTCTTATATAGACAAATGTAGCATCAGTGTTGCATCAAACTATTAGACCGTAAAGATCATTAATTTTCCTGTTGCTGTATTAGCTAGAATTTTCCTTAAAGTAAAAATTTGAAGACGTTTGTGTGCATACACACTCTACACTCGCACATTATAACATATTAGCATTGTGGGTACAGTCAACAGAGATTGGTTAACAATGGAGACGTAGCATTGCTCATATTCTGCTAGTATCATTTTAGAAAATAGCAATTAACTTAATGTTACAGAAAGGATTGGCAACAGTCGTGGTAGCTAAAGAGAATGTGCGGAAGAAGCTGACGAATAATCCAGAAATTGTAATTGTGTACAAATACAAGAATATGCACTTAGAAATAGACAGCATTGAAGAAAGTGACATAGTCAAAGAGATTGTGGACGCCTTGCCAGGGGTAGAGAAGATTGGATTAGATAAAATAAAGGTAACAATAGTTTTTTTATTCTGTTGGAACAAAGAGATCTAAGGTCATCTTATGGTACATCTGTATCAATGCCCATATATTATTATTATATATTATATTGACTAGAAGCTAGATATTATGTCGGACCAATTGTTATTTAGGGAATATAATGGTTTTAATTTTTATTATCATTATGTTTAAACGCAAAACAAAACCCTGCGCCACTTTTTTTTTTTAAATTCTGTTTAAAGTATGTTTACGAAGTATTACAACTAAAAAACCTGTCATGTGAAAATATTCCCAAAAACAAATAAAAAAATAAGCTTTAAAGGTAATAAGAATAATGAAAGATAAAAAACCTTTTACAACATTAAATTAAATATAATTTCTAGAGTATAAGAAGCAAACTCCGTAACGGGCATAACACCGCCTGGGTGCTGTACTTCACGCGCGGGGGCGACAGCTACATGCCGCTGCACCAGGTGAAGGCCGCGCTCCCACACTTGCATTTCGGTATGTATACTTGTCTTCTTGCTCATTAAAATATAGGATTTAACAGAAGACATTCTGAAGTTCTTAAGAAATGATACTGCATACTGCTCTTACTTTATTCATGTAAGGCAACTTAAACACTTCCCGATGTCCCCTGAGACTAGCGATCTATGGCTCTATTTCTCACTATTTTTTTATTTAAATTCATTTTCATATACTTTCTTAATTATTATTCTTCTTAATTATATATTTGAATTTGTATCTTTTATTAAATAATAATAATCAAATGTCTGTAGGGAATTAATAAAGTAATTACAGTTTCTTCTCTTCTATTATCTATAACTGCTCACATTTATACTTCACTATTTGCCAGGTGAGATTGACTGCGACGCTCTTGGTAACCTCTGCGACTCTCTGCAAGTGGATGCCACGCCCACTGTGGGCGTGCTCAAACCGGGCGGCGCCTACCAGCGGCTATGGCGTCCCAACCCCGTGGATGTGGCGGCTGCAGCGCGTGCCATCAATCTACACACGCTGTCCACTTCCGATCTCAACAATATATTGAACGGAGGTAAGGATTAATATCAGAATATACCCGTAAAGTGTGTAACTACAGCTGTAAACCGAAACTAAGTTGTTGTGTCTGAGCTTTGAGATTCTCAACAAGAGATAGCGACAAGCTCTAGGCTGAACGAGCGCTCTTTCGTGGGCAACCACATATTGATTGACAGTGAAACATGTTAGAGGTGACTTTGACACTGTGCGACTGTAGGAGGCAACGCCCACTTTAGCCGCCCATCTCCGCGTTCGTCGCGGCCGTCGAGGCAACACTTTGCTTACTCTCTGTATGCCCGATCTCAAAAATATATTGCACGGTGTTGATACTAAGTTACTTAATAATGACGTGATGTGATGGCTACTCATGTAAGACGAGACTGCGATACTATGAGTGACGATCTTATTCTTGGTAGTAGTGTAGAGTCAAGTAGAGGCCACGCCCTTAGTAGGCTGACACAAACCAGGTAGCAACCCCTGGCTTGAGCCTGCCTTCCACCGAGTTCCGAGTCCGAGAGTTAGTACACCTTTCAGACATGTCTACGTGGGTGCTGTTGGTGGTGCCGGCGGACGCGGCCTGGGACCACCTGCTAGATCCCTTCACACAGCTCAGCCAGGACTACATAGACGATGACATGCATGTGAGTATTATTAGTCATTTATTTTTTTTTCGTGGGGAAATTTACGCACTGCCACTGACTGAGGGTGAGGTCCGATGGACGTGTTTGGGACTCCCAGATAGACTGAATACCCACTAAATGCCATCGCGCGGCCGCCTATACTGAGGTGCCCCGGATCTGTCAGCAACAACCTCGGCGACTGGTCAGTCCCCCGTAAAGGACAGGACTTCTCCAGAATTCTGGGGCGAATCCGACAGCCTAGATCAGCCAAAACCGACGTCGGGGCCGTGCAATGGGGTTAGTTTCCCATCCTCACCCCTGGCCCCAGTTGTAGAGGCTTCATAGGTTGCGCATAGCGCCTTTGCCGCCCTCCCAGCCGTCGTTCGCGGGTCAGGCCATTTTCCACACTATTGCTGTAATACCTCTGAGTTAAGCGATTTTTAAATATTACTTCAGTAGCTGCGCCCCGCGGTTTCATCCGCGTAAATTTCGTAGAAAACAGAAAATCATCCCATGGCATCCCATAGGAACATTTTTCGGGATAAAAACTATCCTGTGTTAATCCAAGTTACTCTCTATGTGTGTGCCAAATTTCATTAAAAATCGGTTTAGCAGTGCGTGAAAAAGTAACAAACAAACATACAAACTTTAGCATTTATAATATTACCTAATAGGATTTTGCCCTCCTATAGCATAAAAAATTAGAATTTGAATGTCATGGTGTTTATTTTAGTTCGGCATAATGGTGTGCACGGCCGCCACGGCTGCGCACTGCCGGCCGCTGGCGGCGCGCCCCGCCGTGCTGGTGCAGGCCGGGCTACACAGGCACGTGTACAGCGGGCGGCTGGAGCGGGACGCGCTGGTCGACTTCATCGAGCTGCTGAGGGACACGGAGGGTGAGTGCTCAGATATGAAGAGAAAGAATATAAATGAGTACCAATGACGGTCCTTCTACTCTTGATAAATGGAAACGAAGCATGTTGTGACGCAATTTTCATTCATCGATATAACTAATATTTTAGTAGTATCCCAAGCGCCAGGCTTTCGTCATTTTATAAAAGCTGAAAGTTTCTCTGCGCATGTCGCCAACACAGGAAAGAACTGTCAGCGAATATGGAGATTGGGTCGTGGTTACTTTAGCAGATAATAGGTATAATTCGACCACGAAAATAAGTTACATCGGCTTGCATCGTTGACGCAGAAGAGCGCTACATAGGCCGATCTAATCCGATTTATAACATCAATTCAATAAAAACCTTACTCTCCAATTAATAAGGCTTAAAATATAACAAGACGTGAGCTTATGCTATCTCGCTCGCGATATCTGTGCTGCATGACTTTTGACGTGTGTATGAATAACAGCCTATGAGAGCTGACGTTCGGCTAAGCAACTGACGAATGCCAATACAGCCAACTTTCGTTTGACCAATAGAGAATGAAGAATTTCCCGTGTTAAAATATTGCCTGGTGATTGACTGAAATATATTCGCGCCTTTGAAAAAATGTATTCTGCACAGGTACATCGGTGTAACTTATTTGTATGGTACTATTATACCTTCCAAAGGTCTATAAAATTGTACATTACTTTTGTTATGATATAGACATTGGTAATTGAAAAGCCTTTTTTGGGTTTCAAAAATAACTTAAGACCCTTAAGCCTTGCGGGACCCGAGGCTGCAGCTCCGCAAGCCCCTGGCCGGACCCGGCGCTGATAATTACTGTAATACTTCGCAGATCTAGAGTTGTCTGAGGATCAAGCGATGGACCTCGCGTACAAACGCGACCAGAGCTGGGTGATAGCGTTCATGCCCGCCAACTGTGGCAACTGCGATCGGCTGTTGCACGAGTGGAGAATCGCCGCTAAACGGGTACGAACAAATAATTACCGTTACAGGATTTTACTCCTTAGGACACGATATTTAAAAAAATAAATAAAATCGTATGAAACATTGATGTTCAGCATAACGCTTGAAGCTTGCGAACAGCAATCGCGTTTCTGAGCTGACGCACATGTTTAGTGTATGTGTTGTCTATGTTCAGTCAAAGACTGTATGTTGAATAGTGAATACTCATACCATAGATGATGTCTATGGTTAGGTACAGATGACAAGAGAGAGAGGGATGTTTCACATTACGACTATGACGTGATAGATACAAGTTTATCACCGTGGGTAGAGAACTTAGGCATCAGCTGTCAACTCTGATCTGTCAGACTTGTCCTACTTCCACTTGGTACATAAGTATATGTAACAGCACAGTTGTTTGTTTCATGCACTTAAATTTTCGGCTTGGCAAGGAAGTCATTAATACCTACCAGACGCATGAAAACATTTATTTTAATGGACAATAGTTAGACAAGGGTCAATTTTCTTTTATAATATGTACAATTGCGACTGCAATTATTCATAGGATGCAATGTGTATAATTGCAGTCGCAGTGACGTAAACCTATTAACTGCTAATATATCATTCTTTTATTTTTATTTAGATGTAAGAAGAATAAGCTTTGAATAGAGAACGAGATTCTAAACTGTCCTGGCAACTGGTAGCTGAAATATGAACTTTACACTGACATATTTGCGTTTGACGTTTATTAGTAACACTAAAATATAATACGAAAATATGATTTCTATTTTAAATGTCAATATGGCTTTGCCATTCTGTTAATGTTAACTATTAAATAGTTCAATTAATTGGGGCACGCCACGGCAAAGCCTCTATGTTCATTGCATGATCCCTATAATTTGATATTATTGATATATTTGATTTATAGGTGCGAGCGCTGCGCGACGCACCGGGCGGCGTGCGTGTGGGCGTGGTCCGGTGCGGGCAGCACGGCCCGCTGTGCGGCAACGTGCGCGCCGCCGCCGCCCGGCTGTACCCGCTACACAGGAGGGAACATTACTCGTACGTACCCACGTTACCAATAGTTTTTTTTCGGACCTGAATTTTTGCTATGGAAACGAAGAGAAGCAATACAACTTCATCAGATAACTATGGGTGCTTGTCGAACGACGAGACTAACCAATACAGTAATACCTCGAAGTTACGCGGTAGGTGGGACAGAGCTGCAACCGCGTAAGTCGAAATCGCTTAAGTCGGAGTGTAAATGTGTATACAAAACAATATGAACTTTTCAATTGGGATCGAGTGATTTATGGTAAACTTTGATTATAAAAGACATAAATAGATATTTAGACGAAGAACGCTTAAAAATCTAACAGCTCAATAATGATACGACCTGACGATTTGAAGATGTGATATTTAAAAACCGCGTCACTCCGGTTTTACGTCAGTCGGGGTAGTGAAGTCGAGGTATCACTGTACGCGATAGTGGGGACTTGTAAGTTGTAGTCAAGTTGGTGAAGAAGAGCAACATATCTGCATGACCGTTATACGATTAGAAGGAACGGCAGTCGGTAGGCACTAAATAGTTCCAATCGCTCTAAATACTCTATAATTAAAAGTATAGTGACACTTATAGTGATTTTTATTATTATTATTTTTTTTACCTATAGAAATTTCTGTTGGCATAAGAAATAGAATTATCATTGCCGAATTTTAGATTTCACATCTTCATTTATCTTCGATGCAAATAAATATTATGTGATCCTGTTATAGAGTGAACCTGCATCAGCTAGAGCAAGCGCCGTACATGCTGGAGTGGCTGTTCGACGTCATCGGTGAAGTCACCACGTTTAACTGGCAGACCTTCTCGAGATCTATCATCGCCGAGGATTTGAACCCCAACCCGTAAGTATATCCTACCAATATATCTCCCGGTACCGACCACGTGTTCGCTGCGTGTTTTTGAAGCGTCAATGAACGTCCGCGGTAACCGAAAGGTATATATATACGTATATGCGAAAGTTGGTTATGAAGAGGATCTTCTGGACGCCAGCAGCTTGTGACCTGGCTGATGATGAAAAGGAAAGTTTGTTAGTATGTTGTGAGGTCCCGAGGGAATCAAACAACCTTTGTTACTTTCATTTTCTTTCAACCGACTGCGTCAAAAATGTATGTCTTAAATTATTATTATTAATGTTTTTCGAGCATATTATGTATGTACCTATATTTCTGTGATCACTGCTACAGACTGAACGGCTTGGCAGACTATCTTTCGGTGTATTGTTAGATTCATCTTGGTAGCACGAGTGATACAGAAAATCTGACTAATCCTACTAATATTATAAATGCGAAAGTTATAAGGATGTTTGTTACTCTTTCTCACAAAAACTACTGAACTGATTCTCATGAAACTTTACAGTAATATAGCTTTCATATCAGAATAACATAATAAGTTAAAATTTATAGGAATTTTTTATAATCCGAAATCCACGCGGGCGAAGCCGCGGGCGGAAGCTAGTTATAATATACTTCTAAGTCACTATAAACATAAACTATCTGTGTATTTTCGTTTCTAAGTTACCTTATCGAAACAAACATGGCGGCTGTATATTTTTCACGCCCACCTGTCTACAAACACCTCTTTTCTTATACTATTAGGGGACAAGCGAGATATCGGAGCCCTTTTCATGACTACCGACGCACATAGACATCCGCATAGGGGACATAAAGAAATTTTGCCGTCCTTCCTCCCTCTTCCATCGGCCACCTTTTTTTCTTACTAATCGCCTTAAAACGTTTTTTTAAACAATGTTACATGCATATTAGCTACTAATCATGATTATCGAATACGGTCGCAGGAACAAGAAGCCCTGGCTCGTGTACTTCCACTCGCCGCGCTGTTACCGCTGTTACGAAATGTTTCCAGAGTTCGCCATCGTATCAATTGTGAGTTCTTATCTAAGTTATTACTGTCGAATGTCATAAATCACGGAGACTGACCTTCCTGGTCCAGCCATAGACCAGTGGACAATTGGCGTTTGTGGAAAATTGTTGACCTAGTACCTACTCCGTCCGCATGGCGCGTCCGTGCCACGGAGCTGTCCGCGCGGACGGTCGTCCGTACGGACCCGTCTGCATTACATACTTTAAAACACTCCGTAGCTGTAATACAGATCGGCATGCGCGGAGCGTCCGTACGGACGGTCCGCGTGACACTAAAACCAGCCTTAGTCTTACCATACTTACAGACATATTCTAACTATTACGTGCAGCCCACTGCCACGTTACCGAATGAAACATATTGTCGTTACGCCTAATTCTATAACTCAATACTCTGTACCTACAACTGTACAATTATTTAACTCGTGAGGCCCGCTGAGTTTGTTTCACCAGTTCGTCTCAGGACAGGGTTAGGGTGAAGCAGTGGTAGATGTCACTTTTGACGTTCAAAAAGCAATTTTTATAATTCGATTTTGATTAAAAACATTTTCATTTCGTTTAACCGAATTATATAACAATCATTACTCTGTACACCTATTCTATAACTTTTTATTACATCTAATTCTATAACTACTCTGTATCCCCAGCTACTGAAAGACAGCATGCACTTCGGCAAAGTGAACTGCGTGAACGAGCGCGGCGTTTGCACGCACGAGAACATCGGCTCATATCCGTCGCTGCGACTGTACGTGCCACGCAGCGGCGCCGCAGCGGCGAGCGTGCGGCCCGTGTCCGTGCGAGACTCCGCCCAGATCATGAGCGACATCAGGCCGTACCTCGCTCGGTATGACGTCAACATGCTGGCCGACTTCGATATGGCGCTCAAGTCGCATATACGCGATGAACTGTAAAAGTAGTGACCTGGATTCTTTTTCGCAAGAAAATCGCGTGCGATTATATTTTTTGCGCCTATAGTACAACTCGATCATAACATGCGTACAAATGCGTCTAACTTGCCACGCAGCGGTGAAGTAGGGGTCGACCCGCGATCTATGCCTGAGACTGCACCTATATCATGAGCTATATTTTATCATCCTGCTAGCTAGCATCGATATCCATCAAATCGTTGATGTAACTATCAAATCTCATGAGAATCTCAATTCTCTCTCAATCGGAATTATTAATCTCTTTGTAATATAATGTTGTAAAAATAATGTTCAGTAAATTTTATTACCTGATACTGATTTGTATTCCTAACTTTTAATGTTAATAATTTGCTTTGTTGAAATTTATGTCAGAAACTAACAGCTTTCATGTGGTTAGCAAAAAAATGCACAGTTATTTGTAATAATCTACATGATTATTTATTAAATCTATATTGTACTTTAGTTCTGATCATAGATTATGGGAACAAAGGCATTTATTAGAAAAATTAATGTAGTTAAGTAGAAAAGGCTTTTCCTAATTTATTTCTCAAATTTTGTGATAAATAATTGTAAGATATTATTATAAGAACAAGCAAGTAACAAAGATATGTATAAGTTCTAATACAGCTAAAACTATACATTAACTTAGCATGTCCTAAACAATGATTAAAATCTCATATAACTTGATTTTTCCTGTTACTCACTCTTATAAACTCTTCTCCACATTCCCTGCATTTTATTTTGTTAACAGAAAGATATGTTTAAGTGTACCTGGTTTTATATTATAAGTGTGTCATATTTGTACCTGCAGATACAACAGACATCACACATTACTATTTTAACACATGCAGTGCCAGTAACCCGCTGGGCGGGTTCTCTAAAATGTACGTGACATGCCGATGACCCGCTATGCGGGATCTGTATTTTTTTACAATATTTCCTAAACTAACATTTAGTTTTACTTTAAATTTCGCTGGCGACTTATATGGTTCAAAATCAATTGTAATTAATAGTGGCGTCAAAATTCAGAAGTTTAAATAATATGTTAAAAAAAGTTCATGTCCTATGCCACGATCCCGCTAGGCGGGTTCATACATTGTAACAAATAAGTGGTTGTCAACAGTGTAACTATAAATGTTTTTACATTCGTGTCTGTAGTTTTAGTAATAAAACAGTAAAATCAGTGTGTCTGTATATATTTACGAAAAACTAATTGGGGGAGATGTTAAAATGGTATTAGAACACTTTTCAATGTTTTTTAGTTTTTTGCCTGTCTGTTTTTGCGGGCTAAAACTTTTTGTGGTTTACTAAGCCTCAACATCTGTAATACTTATTACTGCGGGAAAATCGCTAATTCCTACGGGAAATTCAGTAATTATACTTTACCCGACGGATTTGAAAATTTGAAAGAATTTAATATAAATATAAAATACGTTACGCGAACAAAGATATCGGCTAGTCTTACGTATAATGAATAACAATTATTATAACTTCATATTACACCAAAACTATATAAATAAAAACTGCATAATATTCAATAGATAACGACCCCGCTTTTATCGGTCTAATATGATGTTACTATAGTTCTCGCGGATATAATTATATACGCGGTATGACTAGATTTTTTAAAGTCAAAATTACACAATAACTACTTGAATCTTATCGGTCTGTTACTATTATTCCCCCGATCAAGACCGGCCGACAGAGGGCCGAGCGGTCTAGGTAAAATGCGTTTTTTCTCTTATTTTTGTCATAAGTACGCTCTCAATCATCTTCGTCAAAATACGTAATTATGTCAATGTTACTCGACAAAGATGAATTTTCCAAATATTGGAAGCCTTTCAATTTCCTTTTTCTTGATATATTTGACAATATCGACTGACTATATTCATAAAATTGTCCATCAGTATTGATAAATAATGCCGGGCTAGGGTTACATTCGAGTCACTTATCCCTCTTTCGATGATTATCTATAAACACGAAACGTAAAATAAGATTTGTAATAAATTACCAAATGTTGAGTACCACTGAATAAATTACGACAGTATTTTACTTTTCGACAGATTTTTGTCCATTTCATAATCAAAAACACCTGAAACTGTGTTTAACTGAGCTTATAATCAGATCGTGTAACAAATATCCTTCTTACACAAATATACAGCTCAAAAACCAACAAACTATTACTTTATCTTTTAGTAATGCCAGATGACCCGCCTGTCGGGTTCACTTACTCCGATTAGCTATGCCGCTGACCCGCCCAGCGGGTTCATTGTGTATACAAATTTAAGGTAGTGCTGAATGACTCCAAGATAACTTGTGACTCAGCTTATATATTAATGACACTCATGAATAATATAGTTAATAAGAAAACACGCGAGATTTTTTTGTTTTAATGAATATAATGTATATGAATCATATAAAATGGAGGAAACTTTTTCAAGGTTTCTTATTTGATTAAATTATATTGTATGTATAAAAAACATTCTGCAATTTTGCAGATACTTGTTTAAAAGAACATTTTGCTGCTCTATCATATTTAACATTTTGTGAGCTTAATTTAATAGTGAATTAATTTAATTCAAATATTTAAGTATCATATCATATAAATATAAAATTTATAATATTGTGTATATTTAAATCAAACTAGGATAAACTAGTATGAATATTGATGGCATTATGTAAACATTTATATTCAATATAAACATTGAAAGATGTAGCATAAAATATGTTAATATTACACAAATACAATGTAATGTCATCTACAATCTGATTTAATTAACCAATTAAATGTACAATGCAAATGTTGTTAGTAGCATAGCTTAAACACTAATAAGGACCATTCAAGGCCCAATAGGCTATTTGACACTATCAAAAATATACTACGAATTATAGTCATCATAATAAGTTAATAATAAACCATATACAAGTGATGCGACTTTGTCATACTCGTACTCAAGTGAAAAAAATCCTACTCTAGTTCCGTAGGAACGAGAGGTATGAGCAAAAGTAATAGACGTTGATAAAATTACACTTCCCTGCGACAAGTTGACAAACTTATATATGCGGGTGCTGGCATACATTTGGTATGAAACGAACTACATGCATAAGTTGGTAATGATTTTTCCAGTGTTATAAATTTTATTTACTAATTTTTAGATTTATTCCTATATGTATACTGTAAGGTCTTACTTCTTGCCAAATTTCAGAATTTCTAGCTCAACGGGAAGTACCCTATAATT
>LUGF01019291.1:112726-124193 GCA_001625245.1 Calycopis cecrops | reverse complement strand
AGAAGTGTCCGCTAAAAAGTACAAGCCAGGTGAAAAAAGAAGATCGTGCCTCATATGATTATAGATTTGATAAACAAAATGAAGTTCTGTTAGTGCGCTGGAAAGATAACAGCGTATCTTCAGAATTTCCAGCTCAACGGGAAGTACCCTATAATTTTTCGAAAAAGTGCGTTTTCATACAAAATTTGTGCATAAATGGCTATAACTTTTTATTGCGTTAACTTAGAAGTGTGATTTTTTCAAGGCATCACTTGCATTATTTGACAAATAATTCAGCTTAATCCCTTCACGCGTTTTAAAGAAAAAGGTCTTGACAGACGTACAGACAGACGGACAACAAAGCGATCCTATAAGGGTTCCGTTTTTTCTCTTTGAGATACGGAACTCTAAAAATTAAAATCCTCTTTTTAAAATTTTTTAAATTACTAGTTACTGTAACATCAAGAGTGATTCGTAATAAAAGCCGCTATGATTTCAAATTCAATGATAAGTTATTCCATAATGTGCAGTAATAATAATAGTCCTCCTACCCGATTTTGGTTACGGCGGCCGTCTCATAGAGACGAGCCATCTGCGCAGGAGCAGGACATATTATAGTGCACAAGTGTGCGCGCAGACACAAGAGCATTTTCTATTCTCATATTCGGATGGGACGGTAATCTGACACAACCGGTGAGACCACAGACGAGGTCCTGGGTTCGAATCCCAGGTCTATTTCTAATAACAGTCCGGAGTCAAGAAGTTGTCGGTGTTACACTCCCGTGCCTCAGAGAGCACGTTAAGCCGTCGGTCCTGTCTGTACGTCTGTCAAGACCTTTTTCTCTAAAATGCATGAAGAGCATGCGTTTTAGAGAAATAGGTTTTGACAGACGTACAGACAGACGGACAAGAAAGCGATCCTATAAGGGTTCCGTTTTTTCTCTTTGAGATACGGAATCCTAAAAAATGCATATATATTGTAATATTTGCGAAATAAAGTAGCATCTGTCAACGTCAAAAACGTTCTGTGATCGGTTGAAACTCAGATGATGTCACTGACAAGTAAACTCTAACCGAACTTGCGTTTGACGTCAATCTAATCATGCTGCCATGACAGTTTGCACTGTTTTAGGAGCGAATGTAATAACTCAAACTTTAACATTATTTTTTGTTGTTAATACTGCTTATTTTCTGGAAATATTTATGTAACGTGTTCAAGTCATAAAGTATGAAATAATAAAAAATCAATAAATTGCCTATTACTCTTTAAAGACAGCTACTATTGTAGATTGATTTCAACAATATTGTACTTTTGTAAAACTTCTAAGCAAATAATAAGTTAATAAAACAATGTTTTGTAAGATGAATTTTATTTTTAACTATATACCTAATGAATAACTGGCATTTTGACGGACAGCAACTGAAATAAAATCATTGTTTATTATGTCATCCTTCTGCATAGCTATAAAATAGGTAAAAAAAAGGACTAAGTTTTTTTTTTTATCAAATTCACCATAATAATATGTCATGCTTTTAGGGGTCTTTACTTAAACTTTCTAAACTTTATGCTCTCACACAGACATACTTACATCTTTATTCCTATCCAGCTGGGCGTCTATAATATCCTGATCCACATTACAAGGTAGGAAAAAGTCAATATTGCTGAATATTCCCTTGGAATCCAAAACTAATCTATCTTCACCAATTTCTAAATTAAGATCTTTTAATTCAACCTGAAAATTAAAACATACTTAAAGCATAGATATTTGTTTATACTATAACATAATGATTACAGATAACCAACTTATGCCAAGATATAAACTGCACAAGTATATCAACTGAAGCAATTAAATTAGAATGAAAACAAAGTCGGATCTACATTTTTGTGATTTTCTATTCATTGCATTAAAGGTTTTAAAATATACTCTCGCATATTATATTTTACAACTTATTCAAATATTCAATTCCTAATCTCAAAGTTGAAAAAAAGAAAGACAGTTAATTTGAGCATTTTGAATGCATTTTTAAGTTGTCCAATGCAATAAAAAGAAAATCACGAAAAATGCAGATCTGACTTTGTTAATTGCTACGATCAATATATTCACATATCTAATTGATAATAAAACAAACAAGAAAATTAAATCTGAAGCCACTCATGAGGTATCTTCATTATGAGTATGTACCCAACTCACTCAATTGTGTGTAAAATAAAAATAAATTAAAAATTAAAGATAATTTTCAAAGTATTATAAATACACTTACTGAACCGGGCACTTTAAATTCAGCAAGCAAATAATCTATTTCACCAGTGGGTGGTTCACGCCTTAGCCTGTATGCTATTTCCTTAGATGCTTTAGGTGCAATGGGTGCCGGTGTAGCCTTACTAATTTCTTCTATTAACGGTTTTGTTGGTGTTTCTGCATACTGCTTGATATCTCTAATTTGAATTCTGTGGGTCTGAAGTGTACCCATACATTTTCTATGCTTTAGAATAGTATACTTTTGCATGTCTACTCCAAATTGATACTTATCCTGCAACCCCTCAAAGACCACAGTCAAAAAGAATGTTTGAAACAAATCATCTTTTTCAATTTTGGAAAAAAAATCTGGATTTATTGCTACATCATACACAGCAGCTGGGACACCAGATTTGTCTGCTTCTGTACGTCCCTGACCAAGACTCATAGGCACTCTATAACTTGATGGATCATCCGAATTTAAAATTTGCATCAACTCATCATTGCTTATATCCCTAGGACATGGAATAGCCTCTGTTAGACAGACATTGACAAAAACTTTTTTATTATCAGGCTTTGTAAAGGTTTTTACACAAAACCCTGAAATGAAAAGAAACAAAATGAAAACACTAGCATACATTGGAAATATCGAATTTTAAATACCGTTTACATACCGGGTTTTGGCTTAACAACTTTGTAAGGATGTGGATCTACTGCAGATAGTAGCTTATTAAATTCTTCCTCTATGGGATCTTCCTAAAAAGTAATAGTAAACATATTATCAAGTCAATATACTAAGCTTAATTATATATTATATAAATACTTACTGTAATTATTCTCATATTTTTTTCCATTATTGTAGGATCGACGTCCAAAGTTATTGACTTTTTAGTCATTTTCTTTCTTTACAAACGTTTATTAATTTATATACTAAATTCGAACTAAACTAATACGGGGCAAATGTGTTATTTATTTTCCAATATCGATCTAACTTTAGAATTATACAAGACTAAAATTGTGAATCGTTCTTACTTCTTTGTTTAGATCGATTTTACAATTTATTTACTATGACAATGACAATTGACAATTAATGTCAATAATCAAATTTTTTTTTTGGACCCATATTTCATCCGCGTGGACAATGATACTCAAATAGTAGTATTTCAATATCTATAAAAAAAACAATAAATGTAAGGTTTATATAATCAATGCTCTCTCAATAGCACTAAAAGCAAAGCAATGAAAAATGTATGTTTAATAAAGCAAAGCTGAAAGCATCGATTGAACAATGCTTGTGATAACAATAGGGATCAAGCTTCTTGACCGCCACTATAACCAGTAGCTAAAATGTGAACCGCATGCTAATAAATTTTCGTTTGTACGGAGGATATGACATATTATGTCAACATGTCATTATCTTTTCCTTAGTATTTTGCTTGCACTTAGTTCCTAAAATGATCAGGGCAGCAAAGTGCCTCTATGTTTCCTGCATGGTCCCTATATCTAATATCACTCGATGAGTTACATTTTTACTCACATATCACTATTACTCACTACATTCATGAGTCACATTTACTAGGGTAAATGTTTAAGCTGAACCCTAATGTATTTATGCATAGACGTCAATTACTTCACAACAACGTCAAGATTACAGCAACATCTTTAAATCATTAGCCATAGAAAATTCGCAAAAATCTGCTTACATACGTTTTTTAATGTGTATATATGTATATACTGTAGGGGGAGGTCATAGGTCGTCTTCTCCCTTAAATAAAAAATAAATTATTAAATTGTTTTAAAAAATACAATGTTAAAATTTTTACTTGGCAACATTACACCTTCCCCAACTAGAAGTTGTCGTTTCTCAATTCTCATTTCTTTTTCTAGTTGTTCATATTTCTGTATTTTTTTTTTAGATTTAATGTAATAAGTAGCTTTGGTGCAAAATGAAATAAAAGTAGTTCTCAAAAATAAAATACATTAAACTGATTTTAAAATGACCGACCGATCAATAGCGGTACGATTATTAATTTTTCTTATAATAATACTCTAATTACCTTCTCGAGAGTGATCAAGTCCAAACTCGACGAGTCTTCTAGTGTTTATATTCGAATTGTAATAATGTAGCTGCTTTTATTTTGTGAATAATATTTATAAATGAGATATACAAGTGTGTATGATTCTAAAAGATTCCTATTTTGTGTTAAACTAATTGAGTTTTGATATTGCAGTAAAATTTTCTTTGATTTTTACCACTTTATTTTGTAAATTGTAAGGCGGTTTTTTAAATTTCAGTCTCGACCCAGTCTCGATCAAGTATTGGCTATTGTTGATTTTATGGAAAAGCACCCGACTCTAGCATTAGGTCAATTGCGGGGATTGGAGGGAAGACATGAAAGCAAGAGGCTGTGGTTTCATTTGACCCGAATTGTAAATAATATACCGACCGGCCCGACAAGACCCATGAAATCTTGGGTTAAGGTAATTATGTAGCTTCTAACTATATGAATTCCTGAAATTAGATTAAAACATCATCTTACATGTGTGTACATGTAATTTGTATTTTTTTGTGTTTGTAATTTTTATTTAATAGTAGGCAAGTATAAGGAGGCAAACGAGCAGTCGGAGCAATTTTCATGACAACCGACGCCCATAGACATCCGCATAGAGTTTATATAGATGTGTGGCCTACCTTCCTCCTCCCACCTCTATTAGCTTCCGTCTACTTAAACACCACATGACATGATAGCACATCTGTAACTTCATTCTGGTCTTTTGTAAGTGGTACATTGTGCCGCTCATGCCGGCCCAATTCATGGTTGCTGCTTACAATCTAATCTCACATTGCTGGCTGCTCTGTTCATGTATTTGTACTTTCATTGTTCTAAATTTTTTAGTTTTGCCAAGTCTTGTCAAGAAGCTGTACGTAAATCTTTGGCCACAAGGAACATATAAATTATCACTTGACAGTGAAATGTCTAAGTGTTAGTAGATTTATTTTATATATTTTTGTAATTTAGTAAATATTATATTTCATATGCAAGAAAATTTGGTTATAACAATATTAATTGAACTATATAATAAACAAATAGATCTAAAGCCTTGTAAGAATTCATCTCTTCTTATTCCTAGAACAATTCAACATTTGCATTAGACAGCGAAATAGCTGCATAGCAGACAAATAAGGCCAGCACTATTGGAGATGTACATGTTGCTTACATGTCTTGCTTGCTTTTAAATTGATGGATAGGGAAGGAGAGGGTAAATAACCATTCACTACTGTCTAACGTTACTGTTGTCAGTTGTCTCCAAATGGTTTCAATTATCTCATTATACTATAAAAAAATGAAAGATAACAATAAATTAATACAATATCATCATCATCATCATTGTCTTCATTAGCCTGTTGTGAGTTGTTGTGGACCCTCATATAATGCCACTGTGCCTACAGTTACTCCGAAACTAATAAAAATACTATTTTCAAACAAGTTAATTAGCGAAAAAATGTAATATGCTTTGTACCGGCTCATACAGCGAAGGACAACCTTGCACGGGTTGAATGACCCCATATCAGTTGACGTACTGAGTGAACGGAAATTTTTCATACATATGTGGTTTCATGCGTAGGTACAGTATTAAAAAAAGTTTACGACAAGTATAGGAAAATACTATTTTCAAACAAGTTAATTAGTGAAAAAATGTAATATATTGGCTCATACACCCTATGAGTTCATGTACAGCGTGTACGAAGTGAGAAAAAACTTGAAAAAATTCCTGTGGCTAAACTATTGCTTCAATCTGATATTTGTTGTGTAGCCTGGAAATGATACATACATGTGGTTTCATTTAACGCCTCTCGCTTTTATCAACCTTGTATATACAATTCTCATGTCACAATGTTATTTACCATTCTTCTCTGAAATGACTAGACTGCTTCTCATGACATTTTGTGTATATAAGGTTAGTCTGAGAATCAGCCAACATCTATTTTTCATTTTCATTTTATTATAATTTCGATATTCTTGATACTTGCTGATAAATAAGTAAATAAATTGCATTATTTTGTAAGTCAACTTACTACTTAATATTATGTTTATTTGCAGTATTGGGCAGATAAAAAATCTACAGTTAGATCAAAAGTCTCATCAGGAGGTGGAAATCCAAATACACTATGTTCAAGTATAGAAAAGAAAATATATGACCTCTTTTTGGTAAATAATAGTAAGTATAATATTATTTTATTGCATTAGGGGGTGAACAAGCTGTGGCCGCCTTATGATAACTGTTGAGCTGTTCAGAGCAGTATGTGCATAATTCTTTTGCAGATATGTTGTAAAACACAATAGCTTGAGGTGACCAGGTATTTTTTAGGAGCAAGGACGACTTGGGGACAGGTCTACTCCTATTTATGGGACTCGGTCCATGATCCACGATAGACCCTCGGACTCGTTCCTCTAATGACTCTGCCAACTTTAAGATTGTGTATTGGGTTGAGCGCCTACCAAGTCCCTGGACATAGTTAGAAAATACATAGTAGGTGTTAATGTAGTCTCTGACAAAAGTGGACGAAAAGGAAACTATGCCTTTTGAGAGTCACATTCAGAACCCTGGAGAACGACAGTTCCGCCGTCCATATGGTTGAACCCTTCTAGCTTTGTTTGGACGACAATATCTAAGTAAACAAATCGAAACGAAATGCAGGTCCCAATTATGTAAGAATACCCTACATTATTTCTCATTAATATATTTTGTTTCTCCTTTAAGAGAGTCGAAGCACTGTGAAAGTGGAAGAACATTATGCTGATGATACATTCTTTGAAGATGAACCGGCCATAGATGATAGCATGGATCAAAATCACATAGAAAGTGAGCCTACCATCAATTTTGAAGAACCGGTCGTCGATTTTGAGGAGCGTCAAATGTTGGTGATGGAAAAACTGGTATGTTCTATTAGGATTGCCTAAGTAGACCTTGAGACTGACAAGTTGACAGTACAATTATTTTCACCATATAGAACAGCGCCACCTATTTTGCGAAACTTACATTGTATTAATTGATAAAATACAAACATTTACATTTGTTCACAATAGATTGCATTACAAAAAATATAAACAATTCCTTCATTCTTTTGAAAACCACCGGTATAGGATATTTTTTTTGATACCACGGAAAAAATACGTGATACTGAAAAGTCGATAAGTAAAAATAAATATTTAATTTCCAAATAAATCAAAAATTTTGAAAAATAATATTAAAAATTTATATCATTATTAATATAAATTATATTTATATGGCAGGTAAAGGTGATGTCCGAGCAAGCGTCGGCTATGAGCCAACTGGCGCAAGCGTCACAGATGAACGCTCAGGCGATGGACCGGCTGGCCGAGGCCTCACACATACAGGTCTCTTACACATAAGTACTCTCTACTAGCCTCTCTCGGACGCGCCTTCAGTCAGACATACAGTACATACTAGTACAAACAGACGACCACTCTACTTCAATTTATATAATAGCGTTTTGCTTCATTTTGTGGTGTTCTTTTATTGGCGAATTGAAATGGATAACTGTATTTACCTATTTGAAAAATAATATTAGTATTACTTTTTCCCTGCAAAACGATACGTCTTTTCTGATACCATTCAATGCCGAAGGTGGTATGAAAATAAGTGTAATCGTGCTAAACATTTCATCGTTAACAGTCAGAATAGATCCACTGCTGGTCACAAGCTGACTACTGGATGGGAAATGCCTTTAGGCTTAAAACACGTCTTAATAAACGATTCTAGGTACAGCTTTTCCTCTGTCCAACCCAAATTCCATTAATCAAAATATATGTTTATAATTTTCTTTCTTTTTTTTTTATTTTTAATTTCATTATGAAATCGTTGCAGGCTCGAGCTGTGGAGCGACTGGCGAATACTTTCGAATCCATTAGTGCGGCGACACACGACATGAGGAACGCGATTGTCGACATCGATACCACGATGAAGCGGTACTACAACCCGTCGCCCACCTAGCAGAGTGTTGCCGATCTGTTCTAATGTCAGTATTATGTTAGGGCGACAGCACACGTCGCGACTGAACGCAGAGAGTCGCTAAATTGTGATGTGGCTTCGATGCAGTCGCAATAGCCGATCGCCGATGCTAAAGCGTGTGTGTTGTCACCCTTAGTGCAATGTAAAATGCAATGTACTCGTAAAATAATTTTATGTAATTTTAGTGTAAGTTTAATATAATATGCATAATATGTATATTTTTTATTTTTGTTGTTTTGTACCTTAAAAAAAGTAGTGGTCAACAGCAGTTACTCCTCCCCCTCCAAACTCCTCCAACTAGCTCCACTGCGCCGCTACTAAAGTAGCTGACGCTCGCAGCTCTTAAATATTAGAGAAAATCTATTATCAAGGGAGTTTTTAGACGATATGACAAATGCATCGGGGTATATAATAAGAAAGAAAGAAAAACATTTATTTGACCATAACTCAAAAGACACACAATAATTTAGATAAGACTAAACAAGAAAATATGCATAGTGTGCCTTTAGGCTGCGCCAAAATGGTTGAGGTTTTCGGCATACGCTAAGTACTCATGCAATGCATGGTACCTAACACCGGTTTTCAACCTCACTAGTCGGCGTCATAATAGATAAGATATTCAACACTGAGAAGATATTTTCTACTCTGACCAGTACTTCCTAGGATTATCGTGTTCAAGAGAACAAACTCTCATCTTTATAATATTAGACTTAAGAAATCATCGCTGCTAAGAAATTTTAAATAAATTTTACTAAAATGTAGTTAAAAATTTGTGTAGCTATTTTTTATGCTGTAAAACTCAAATGAATAAAACTTATTTCACTTACATGGCAGCTGAGGCGAGCGACGTCAAAAATATATGTACTTGTATACGAATGTAAGCGCCCTAGTCCTGGTCTGTTACTGCGCCCTTTCTACCCGACTACAGCTAAGCAAAAAGGAGGGTTATGATTTTTAACTGTATATTATGTATGTATCATTGTACTGTACTGCAGCTTGTAAAATACTTGTCATAAACAAGGTACAAATAAGAAATAAGATGTCGTTGGAAGCGTTGGTTTTAAGCTACAAATTAGTGACGTCATATTAAATTGAATGTGGCGCCTACTAGACGACAAAAACAAAAAAATCAATTGTATCATATTTGAGTCAAATCAGCATTTTTTTAAATATACCTATAGGTGAACAAGATACCTATATTTTTCTGCTAGCCAGATTGCTTGCATGCACTCAATAAATGAAAATAATTTCTAAAAATTCGCCTCAGACATATGAAAAGCCAAACATTTTTTCTTCAAAATACATTGATATAAGCTGGGAGTACTTACGTACTACCTAGGTAGGGTAAGGATGCCGATTATGAGATACCATTTTGTTTTTTTGCCATAAAAACAACCTGATTCTACTGATAACTATGAAAATTATGTTATTCGATTCGGTATTTAGTGTACTTTGACTATAAAAGTCTGTCTAGCATGAAGTATATCTATTTTTTTTGTTACATCAAATAATCTTAGAAAAGTCAGAAATGACGTCTCAGAAAAATGGTCTCCTAATAAGAGATACTAGAGGTTTCTTATATGAGATAGTATCTCATATTAGGTACATTATATAGGTTAGAAAGAAAAAACAAAAAATCTAAATTAAAAATTAAACTATTTATTGAGATTTTTTTTAGAAAAGTATTTCTATGTAACGTCTAGTAATGAGTTCATAATATAAGTATAATTTGAAATGACTTATCTTAATTATAATAATGAAATCGGTATCAAAAATTAACAAATCTAAAGATCTATTATTTTAAGGTACCTAACATTAGATGTATATAAGATGTACCTACACAGTGACTTTAAATGACACATACCTATATAAAAATAAAAATTAATTGAACAATAAAAATTAACTATAAAAATATTTTTTCAACTTAAGATTATAAATCCGTCAGAATCAACATAATCACGCTAATATCTATAGATATACAGGTTGTAACAGACAGCGTAACAATAACTTAGCATTAAGACTCATCTCATGAAACTGAACAACTTTTACTATGGAACTTATATCCGGAAATTAAATTTATTTTTTGGCTTCTCGTATGTCGCGCGCGAGATGTATGCAAGTATTAAAAATCACTTTTTTTTTCTCATTTCATTTCGGATAAGTTTCATAGTTTTGCGGGCGGAGTTACCATGCTAAGTTATCGTTACGTTGTCTGTTACACCCTGTGTAGATATTTAAATGGCACATATGAAAATATCATCACAATAAACACAGAAATTTGTTTGTTGTTACTTCTCCACAATCTTTATGTGCCCACTTGAAACATCCGTGACAATTAGCCCATTTTTCGCCTGTTTGATCTTCTTTATCCTTCCCTTTCCTTTCCAGGTTCCTTCTCCTCATTGGTGACATCTAAAATCAAGTTATTTATAGATAATGTTTCTATATATCCCAATATGAGATATCTCATTTTAGGGGACCCCACATGTCTCATATTAGGAAAATGTCTACTTTAAACAAAATGGCTCCCCATTATTTTTGGACATAGAAAATACAAAAAAAATGCAAAGGAATTGTAACATTAACAATGTAATTGACGTGACGAAGATAAATTTATATAAATAATTGTAGTAATAAAGATTTAACATACCTCGTAAACATTGAATGACAAAAATCTAGTTTTGTGGTTTCGTAGAAAAACGCACGCATACGAGCAAACTTCACCGCGGGCGGAGAGGCAGTAACACTAGTTTTGATCTGTTGCCGCACTGCTTCTAACGACACTTGCACCAAATAGCTGGTGTGACTAGTGTCGCCAAAACCTGACTATCTCATATTTGGCAACTATCTCATAATAGGCATCTTTACCCTACTATTACAGGTAGTCCAGTCATTATATCAAAAAAATCGACCCTACCCTTGAATAATTAGCTCCTCATTTTTTTTCGTAGGTCCTTCTTTCCACTGGAAGTGTAAATACAAAAAGAAGACCAGATCAGGCAGGAATATTCTCTATTTTTTTTCCTTAAAAATGGTTTTTCTTGAATAACTCTGGCCGAGTTTTTGATTTTACAGTAAAACCGTGAGAACAAAAATTGTAGGAAATTTGATTGTCTGTCCTCAGAATTTTTTTTCTAGGATCGATATATAATTTGTGTGTTGTGTGTGTATATAAATTGTGTGTGTATAATGTTTCATCCGCGTATAGGTAACTA
>LUGF01019291.1:102126-112283 GCA_001625245.1 Calycopis cecrops | reverse complement strand
ATTTTTTTAAATATACCTATAGGTGAGCAAGATACCTATATTTTTCTGCTAGCCAGATTGCTTGCATGCACTCAATAAATGTAAATAATTTCTAAAAATTCGCCTCAGACATATGAAAAGCCAAACATTTTTTCTTCAAAATACATTATGATATAAGCTGGGAGTACTTACGTACTACCTAGGTACTATTACAGGTAGTCCAGTCATTATATCAAAAAAATCGACCCTACCCTTGAATAATTAGTTCCTCATTTTTTTTCGTAGGTCCTTCTTTCCACTGGAAGTGTAAATACAAAAAGAAGACCAGATCAGGCAGGAATATTCTCTATTTTTTTCCTTAAAAATGGTTTTTCTTGAATAACTCTGGCCGAGTTTTTGATTTTACAGTAAAACCGTGAGAACAAAAATTGTAGGAAATTTGATTGTCTGTCCTCAGAATTTTTTTTCTAGGATCGATATATAATTTGTGTGTTGTATGTGTATATAAATTGTGAGTGTATAATGTTTCACCCGCGTATAGGTAACTATACGCGGGTGAAACAGCAGGGCGCAGCTAGATCTGAATAATTTTGGTTCCCACCTTTTTTCCATATTTTTTTTGTTTTTTGTTCAGATTTTTTTCAGAACAGGAAATTTGATTCTCTACAGTTTTGTTTTTCTTCATTCATGTCGTAAAACGTGGCATCTCTCTTATGAGACAATTAAAATATTTGGAAATTATCGCTTATTTCAAATTTAATTTAATTTCTAAAATATCGATCCTAGAAGAAAAATTGTAAGAACCAACTTATAGAGAATCAAATTTTCTACAATTTTTGTCCTTGTGTTAATTGTAGGAAAATCAAAAATGGCTAAGTCATTCAAGAAAAACCGACTTTTTGGAAAAAAAATCATTTTTCGAATATAGACAGAAGTATATATATACAGGTAGTATAATTAATTAATTTATCTTTATTAACTAGAGGCCGCGCTCTGCGTGCGAAATTTGAATTTACTTATTATAAAATCACATACACACTTGATTTTTTTAAAATTATTCTTTACTAGCTGCGCCCCGCGGCTTCGCCCGCGTAAATTTCGATATCGTGGAAAATCATTCCATGGCATCCCTCAGGAACATTTTTTCGGGATAAAAGCTATCCTATGTTACTTCTAATACCTCCAAGAACATGTGTACAAAATTTCATGATGGTCGGTTGAGCAGTTTTCGCGTGAAAGGGTAACAAACAAACTTACATTCGCATTTATAATATTAGTATGATTTGTATTTTCTGCCGCCGATGCATGTAGTCTTTTGTAAGTATACAACATGTACAAAATGGCATCCTAAAAAAACTTATATATATGTAATATTATGTACGTTGAAATATTTTTCCGACTCTTAAATTTTATAGTTCTGAAAATTTTGCAGCCCCATAATAGTGGCGCCATAGGCCCGGTCCTCACAGTCGTATGCGTAAATCCAGCACCGCATGCGACAAAAAAGATACGAGTAAAATAAATACTACAGCACAAACTTTGTACTTATCAAGAATTTATTAAATTATTATGGCTATGCTTATTTTTGTACATAAATCTTTTCAATATTAATGTCACCCCAAAACTCGCATCAATTTCTCGATCACAGATATGGGGGCGAGTCGCGATGTTCTCTGGTGGTTACTTGGCCGTAAACTTTCTGCGTTCAGACCGAAGGGCGAGTGGTCGCTCGTGGTCAAGTAAAAGTTGCCGCTGGCCCTGTAAATTTGAAATATTTCAATTTAAACTTTGTGTAAAGCGATTTGAACCAAAACCCTGTGTTTGTACCATTAATTTGAGCGAGTGCCACATTTCACGATTATATTTTTGTCCAAGTAAAACTGCAGAGGATATTGTTTTCGTCGAAACACGTTAAAGTAATTTTTTACCGAGTATCGGCAATTGCGCCGAGATAACAAGTCACGTTAGTGTCCCTGTCGCACTTGATGAAGTCGTCGTAGCTCTCAGCCCCCACCGCAGGGAAGGCAGTCGGCGACAACAGGGTCTCGATGTAGTACTCCCACGCTCTGTTATGGCTGCACAGGTCTGGAAGGTAAGAGGTAGTGTCATTGCTTTGCAGAGTTGTACCCACCAATTGAACGTGAAATAATGGATACGAATAAATTCGGCAACCTACACGAAATTGGAAAGCATATTTTGAACGCATATATAAAGATTAAAGATTAAAAAGTATATAATTATTAAAATGTGGGAGTGCGGCAGCCCTGTGTCGTTTGTATCGTCGACGATACACGCAGCGGTAGGCATTAAATGCGTGACCTCGAGCGTGTGACGGACGTCTGGTAAGATTATAGTTTCATTTCTTTGCAGCAACTCTACTACATGTTCAATGGAAAGTGTGGTGATGGATAGGCTGTCGCGTTTCGACAGTGCCGTAGGTAATTATACCTGATCGACCTCCAACATATAGAAACGAAATAAAAGTAGATACGGTAGATACCTATGTTAGGACCCTCTTACGACAGTTGAGGGTTTTGTTAGAGGTAGGGCCACAGCACTCGTCGAAATGGGTCGGCAAGGCCTGGGTGATACCTCTCGTTGGCGTATGGCGCAACGTGACAACCATTCTGTCGCGTTTCGTGCTGTGTGTAAGTATTCGGTGGGCCATAGAGCAAGGAGAAAAGGGACAAAAATGAATGTTGAATATTATGTATCAATCCTTAACACGCAATCACTACAATAAAGTAAGTTAATATTTTTTGGATATTACTGTCTAAAAACCGCGCTGAAAAATACAATAATTAGTAAAGTCGAGTGAAATAGCGCTTGAGCGGAGCGTAATGCTTTAGCATGCCTAAGTCTCTTGCGCACCACTTCAGAATCATGTTGGTTCTTGAGGAGTTGCTGCTGCGAGAGGCCAGATGCGTCTTGGAGCTGGCACTTTTTGCTTTCCAACAGTCAAGGCCACCTAAATATACGAATGCGTCAAATAGGTAAGTAGGATATTCTAATTTCGTTTCCAAACTTGTACTAAAATTTGGACGGAATGTTATTGTTTGGTGTCAAGCTATTCAATGCAAATGATGCGGGTTCAAATACAGGAACGAGGGCGTGCCTGATTATATTTATTACTAATAAGTAAAAATAAACAGTCGGCATCAACAGCAGCTGATATATTTTCAAATTGGTAACTGTAACTTTGTGGACACATTCGTTTCGTCGTCAATGAAAAGGCGGCAGCCTTACCTTTAGGTACTATAAAATCTTTAGTCGGCAGTTAAAAAAGACTGATGATGATTACTCATGGTTCGTAAGGCACTAAATACGGAAAGAAGAACTAAATAAAGCAGGCATCAAATTGTGGTAATCTAAAATGAGGTGGAAAATATGATCTCGTCGTGCCGTATACCCTGTAAGAAGAGATGTTCCACAGGGCTCGATATTAGGGTCAGTGTTATTTAGGATATATTCCGCAGATGAAAATGCATAAAAAACTGTAGATACTTACCACATAGGTATGATGTGCTGATGACCTACAGATTTACTTCTCTTTTATGCCCAGTGATGTTAAAAAGTCGTTAACCTTAATTAATAGTGTCTTAGATCGCGTATTATATTGGTCTAAATCAAATGTATTGGTTTTGAATCAAAGAAATCAAAATTTATAGTGCAGTCAAAGGGGCAACTTGTTAAGAACTTAACCCTTTTATTTGAATTAATTTTGAATTGAAATTAATGGTAACAGTATAGAAGGAGTTTCACAAATACGTATTGAAATCAAAATCAAAATATTTTTATTCAAAATAGAATTAAAAAAATTGCTTTTTGTACATCAAACATTTCCATCTACCACCGGTTCAACCCTAGCCCTGTCCTGAGAAGAACCGGCAAAACAAACTCAGCGGACTTCATTAATTTCTGTATTAGGTATACATTCTTCATTTATATACATTAAAAATATAGTTTACATTTATTGTTGTATAGAAGTAGCCTGGGGGATGAGGGTACTATTCCCTTATTATTCTGGGCATACTAATAAAGGAGCTTATTATTATAATGCGATTCAAATGCCATAAGTATATCTGACATAATATTATGCTTACCTTCTGTACTAAACATTGGATAACTCCCATTTGGGCAGCCTGGCTGCAATGGTCTACTGGCATAGTTGGGCCAAAAATCAACAGTTCCATGTGATTTTTCAGTACCATAATTGCCTGGGTTTGAATGGATTATGTCAACAAAAATGGCGCAGGTCCGATCTAATCCTTTCTGAACTGTGAACAGGCCTTCGTACAAGATTCTCGCTGGGTCTAATCCTGTTATTCTGAAAAGTCAAAGTAAATACTGTATACAATACAGAACTTTTTAACATTTTGAGTAATACTTAAACACTTATTTACAAATGTATCGATTGTGCTTTTTGTTATTAAAGTAAAAAAAAATGATGGAGGATTCTGCAGATTATCTTTCCATCTAAGTACTTTTGTTGTCTTCAAGCGATTAATTGTCTTCATATACTGACTTCTACACCTTACTTCCTATTACTTACTTGTATAATAAATACTACTAATACTACTTACTTATATTTTATTAAATGCGATTTTTTATTTGTAAATATGTTTGTCCGTCTTTCACGCAAAAATGGTATGCACATACTTTGCTCTCCTGCTCTTCTTCCTTCCTACAGGATACCAGAAACTTACAAACTGCACGACCGCAAGTATCACATGATACACAGCATAGCTGTACCTTCGCGGTGGTACGGTTTCATGAGGAACTTCAAAATGTACGCGGTTTGAGAGCTTTCGGTGGTAGGTTTGTTACATTTCAATTACATCGGCTTCTTGTGCAAAATGTCAAGTGTATGAAAAAGTGTTAATGTTAATGTGTGGAAAGATAAAAATATTGTCGCTGAAATTAAGACGAATTCATGGATTCCAAAGATAAAACTGACCTATACAGGGTTGTTTTTAAAACACAAGCACGTTCTCAGTTATAGATAGCTTAAAGATGGTCTTTAACAACACCGGTTGTCCTACGACATTTCATAATTCGCTACTTTATTTTATCATACAAAAATAAGTTTGAGCGTTATAAGTGCATAGCGCACCTACACAAGATAAGGTCAACGAACCCGTACACAGCTGACGCGGCGGCCGGCCGCGCGTGTATTACAAATATCACCACAGTATGTTATAAACTTCAGAAATCATTAAAATTAATTTAAAGAGGTATGTTAAAGACGTAGAACAAATGTTGTTGTAAAAATTGCTATTTATCTATGTATATCTGAGAGCTTGCTGGTGCTTTACATATAACCTGAATATTTTTTCTTTATTTTCTGCTGAAATCATCACTGGTACAATACCAGCCCTACACTCAATTCAATTTACAAGTTAGTTAATTAACAGGTACTATAGGACTGACCTTCCCACTGTGTGACCCTTTTCACGGCTACATCTGCCAGCGTGGCACATCAGGTGAGCCCCAAGTGATAGACCGAGGAGGTGAACCTTGTTCATGTCCAGACCAGCCTCACCAAGGGTGACCAACGCCTTCCCGAATTCCTCGCCTACCTGAAAATGTTACACTATTTGAAAAACGTGAGTGTGACTACTTAAGTGTGCGGGAGATACGAGCATTAGAATTAATATAAGTAGACAAAGTTACATTTGGGGGCAGCTGTACACATTTTGTACGAATTTAATGACTGGTACCATGTTAGTAATATTTCAAATATATGATGAAAATGTATAGGTAAGTGATACCAATAATATAGGTACTATAAGTTTTTAGTATTTGTTGTACCTATTAGCGTCGACAGAAATGCATCATGTGAGCACTGTCTAGCTATTACGGTTTATTAGATATGGCCTGGTAACAGAGGGACAGACGTACAGTCTTAAGTTCCTACTGGTAGGTACGGAACCCTAAAAAGGATATCCAGTCAGGTACAGTTAAGCGGGAATGACATTTTTACTATACTGATGTTTGTGGTCAATTTAAAATCATAAATATTTTTATGAGTACGAGAATAATATCTGTTTATTATTAAGTAGGCAGCGCGGTAAATTGGTAAATAGCTTAGCTCTCGTCTGTAGCCAGAATAATCAGGCAGGGATCGGGTTAACACATTAAAGATGTAGAGCGCGTTATATAAAGGGTTGCATAATAGAAGTGGTAGCATGTGTGCGTACAATAAAATAGTAGCGTGAACTTGTGTTGTGTGCAGAGTATAACAGATAAGTGAGGAAAGTATTGTACAAATTAATACATTAAAAACAATATTATTTACAGCTTTCGCGTTGGGAACTCCCTTAATCGCGTATCCGACTTTAAGTCCATAGAAACTGGGATCGGCTTCATCCTCCCAATCCAAAAGCAGAACGTTCCTCTTCTTCGTGTTCAAGTAAGCGGTCAGGACCGCTGTAGTGGCTGGACCGCCCACTTTGCCGTTGAATCCAAATGCAAAGACCACCACCGGCAGCGCGGGGTTGTAGCAGCTGGAGTTGAACAGTACCTTGGGATTGTTGAACTCTATTGTTGTATAGTTACTGAGCGAGCTGAAAATTAAGAACTACTTTTAAGACATCCTCATGCTCAACGGTTGCATGCATCATAAGCCTCCCCATGGCTAAACGATCGATGCCAGCCTCCCGCGACGTCAGAGTCGGAAAAGGACCCGTTGGTCCGTTTGGCCATGATCATAATAGTTAAATTACCTATAATTACATACATTCTCATATCATATTGTATCTGTCCATCTACAGGAGAGAGCTCTTCGCTTTCTTCACAACAGTAGTCAGTTGAGAAAAAACAGACCTTTGCTCATGATTGTAATATACCTAGTTCCTCTTTCTAGTTGGTTAGTTTCCAATATACTTATAGCTTCTAATATACGAGTATAGCTTCTTGTTCAAAAACGACCATAGATAGACCTGTCTTTTTAAGGTCCTGTCCGCATTTAAAATGTTTAACTATTTATATTCCAATCAAAGTGTTATAGCGAACGGATCACTAATTCACCTCGCACTGTTTTTTGTACTTATAACGAAATGGCTGACTGCATCCTATTTCACAAATATCTGTACTGCATTACTTATCGTGTGCATTATTTAGTATTCTTTTAAATACATACAAGCTGTGCGCCACGGTTACACCCGCATAATATCTAACCCAATTTTTTTTACGAATACCGACTAATCTGTATTAGAGCCAATTTAGATTTATATATGCATGGATATAGATGAGTAGTGCGCAAAAGAATGGCTAGACGTTCGTATTTATATTATATCGTAGTATCATTCAGTTGAATTTAGAGTAGGTATTTATGAAATTTATTTGTGCATAAAAGTGGTAATGATAAAAAGGCAAAATCCTAAATTGTGCCGATTCAGATTTTCATTATCCACAACTTATATAATATGCAAGAGAAGTGACGAGTAGAGTTTGTTATATTTCGTACTTATAAACAATTTCTATTTAAGACGGGGATTTTCAGTTAATTTCATTTTGCCATGCATGGAAAAAGTCTAACCATCGCCTACATTATCTGGGGACTCTACCTTAGATATACCACAGCTTTCCGAATTAAGTTTTCTACATCAGATACTTAGCAGGACTGTAAAGTATAAATTGCATCCCTATTTCTAAGTGCTAGTGATATCCAGCTGACCTTTCCCGTGGTGTTGGGCCACCTGTCGGTCGTAAAATGATGGCGCCATTGGGGTGCAATATACTTAGCAATGTACGAGAGCAGATTATACACGATGTTTACTCACCAGAACTAAAAGATATCTGAACTCGGAGACATACGAGGTCTGGCTATAGATATTACTGGCTGTGCCCCGCGGTTTTACCCGCCTCATATAATCAATTAAATTCTCCCCCCTATTTCACCTTTCTTTGTGCATGGGTCCCTTTCATAATGTAATGATTACATGTAAAAGATCATACCATAAAAGGAACCCCTTTTATATATACTATGATGACCGTCTAATGTTACGTGTTTGGTCCCTATTATTCATTAATCAATACGGCAATGACGAGTCAGTCAGTGTGAAGTCTTCACACAAATGTTACTAAATGGTATCAACGGATACCGTTATCCACGGACACAACATCCGTTTCCAATCAAACGGATACCGGTGTCGGATACGAACTCCTCTTGAATGTGTAAGTTGTAACATTAACATTATCACCCATTTCACTAGCCCAGTTGAGCTAAATATTTTATGTCGATATCCAGTTAGATATCGACATAAAATTTTCTATCCTGCCTTTATTCATCATCTCTACTAGAAGTCTGGACTGCGGCTCCTGACCTATAATTACATGGTTTTCCTACGTGATTATCACGCGGAAGCCCGTCGTTCGTATTGTAGTAGAGGCGTCCTAGACATTATCGTCTTCTCATTAAGAATGGGTCCGTTGTAATGAAAATGTTAAGGTTACGGACACAATGTAATGTGGAATTGTAAAGCCGGCATTACACGGCAACTTCGTTGCGAGTGACCGTCACACGTTAACAGATGGACGAAGAGGAAGGCCGACTGAGGAAATTAGTAAAGCACTATTTAAAGTTTTTCAAGATTATACGAGCACTTGAAGTAATTTGAAACCTTCGCCTCCAGATAACAATATTATCTCGCTTACAAGAGACCGGCGTAAAGTGGCATCTGTGCTGTCGCGTTTCGTGCGGTGTGTAAGTAGCCGGTGGCCCTTGGAGGAGGAGAAAGGAGGACAGCGCATCAGAGGCGGACGTCTACGGGCGTAGGTAGTAATGAAAATGGCTCCGACTGCTCGTTCGCCGCCCTATACCATTAAAAAAATTGCAGAGACAATAGGTGTTGGGACTCCTTTCCTTTTCTTCTCAAATGGGACACAGGAAATAGTTACAGCACGAAACTTGACATTAGAGCGATAAGATATATTTTCCCGGTCGTGCTGGCCTAATTCGGCTAGCGATATTTGACTATCAATCTCCGAGAAGAAATAGACTAGGGACCTGGTAGGTAAGCTGAATATATTTATTCCCTTGCTGCGATTTTCGGAGCTCGGAGTCAAGGATGTAATTTTAAGGTTTCTTTTGCTGTCTGTTTGGAAAGGATTAGGTAATATTTACAAGTCATTTCACCGAGAGACTCAAAGAAAAAAAACGCTGATACTTCGTTAATGTTCATTGTTACAGCCCTTAACGACTTTACTTTTTTGTTTTCCAATTTATTGATAGTTTTAGCCGGTAGTTTGTCTGGTACTTTTTGCTCATACTTTTTTGTTCTTTCATAATAAATTAATATTTCATGAACAATATATTCACAATACACACACAACACACATAACATGTTATTGAAACAATGAAACAAAGAAAGCAGATTGATACAACTAGCGACATTAATTTTAAACATGTCTTCGGTGGCAATGATGAATTAAAATTGTAAATTCTTCCTTGTACGTTAACCAACTGTGCTCGGCATATTAACGACGGTGAGTAGCAAAAAACATTACATAATTTAAAAGGCACCTCGATGTGGGGACATGCGTAATACCAATTAGGGGAATGTCTGGAAAAACATAATGGTTACTGATGAAAACGGGTCTTTATTTTTTTGAGACTTCAATAAAATAATTTCTAATTCCTAACGTTAAATATTTAAGACATTACGTTACGCTACTGAAATAATATAAAATAATGACTAATAAGTAGTAGAATTCTTTATTTATTAAATTGTAGTTCCCACTATCAAATTGTTAGAGTATTGCGGAGGCATGTACTTGGGTATATAATAAGAAATCGCTTGATACAGAATGGAAGTACCTAGTGTGAGTTCTATAAGAAAGTAATTGCAGATGAATAAAATAACTCTACATTGAAAGATCAGTGTTAGGAAGGTAACTGTCTACACTCCACTGCATGATCACTGACCATGAGTGTTCATTACGCTCATTTTTTGTATGCAATTTCTTGTCGCTTTGTTCTATGTTTTTTGCGGGGCGACATTGAAATAATGAAAAACAAATTACCATTAACATTGTATAAGATTTTTCTGGATTGCTATGTATGTCTATAGCTATGACAAGAACGGCTACGGTCTCCAAAATACATAAAGGTAGCTTTCAGACTTGATTTTTTTCGAGATCTAGTTGAGAGAAGCTCCTAATACTAATAGTATGTG
>LUGF01019291.1:77182-92744 GCA_001625245.1 Calycopis cecrops | reverse complement strand
AATACGTAAAGTGACAGATGTATCAATTTTCATAAGAGTTCGATAAATATTCTAAAATGTGCATCGTCAAAAATATCCAATTTAATTGAATGTTAGGTCCACTATTTTGGTCATAGTGACTTACATATAAAAGATAGATATATGCTGTCGCGGCCTTTTATTTAGAACTATTTAAGATAAATAATCGTACAGTAATTATCTTTGTGTAACTCCAACGACTAGGGCAGCGCACGCCAATATTGCTATCAGGGGGCTGATTTTTTTCCGACTTATGAAAGCTATATGTAAAGTTTCATGAAAATCCGTTCAGTAGTTTTTGTGTGAAAGAGTAACAAACACACTCACAAACTTTCGCCTCTATAATATAAGTAGGATTTTTTATATTTTATGCCTAGTTTTGAAGGAAGGTTGACATAAGTAGGTATGCGGTATTTGAAATTCTACATAATATTATATTTAATATTTAACAATTTGTTATATTGTCGATATCTTCATCGCGGAATCGATTTTTTACTAGGAATTAGCATATTAAGGCGAAATGGGCTCCAAATTTGTCAATCCGTGCTCACGTATATTCAAAACGAAACCTTTAAAAACTATTGTTTATCATATTTTTTTTAGCTGTGGTTAATGTTAACACAATACGGCATACTTCTTAGGGCGTCGAAACACAATTAAAGAATTTTGCCTCGATAGAAAAAAATCGTAAACTTTAATGAAAATCACTATTTCTGACGTTTCCATCAATTTTTAAATCCAAACTATTCAATAACTATCAAAGTTATATTCACAACTAAAATATGTATCTATTCCCAATAAGTAATCGAAGACATTTTAGGAGTCACTTTTTTAAATAAGCGTATGGTTAATTTTATAAAATAATATTAATCTAAATATTGTCGCTATTTTCGAGCGCCTTCCACGCAAAATTTACTAGGCGGATCGCATTTGGGACCTATAGCGCCTTAAGTACAAAAATAATTCCGCCACAAAAACTGTTACATCATTGAGACTACTTATAACTAATAAGTTTTGCAATTGAAGGCTTTACTTTAGACCCCGTTCAGATTTAGAGAATTTTAAAACGCGCGTTAGCATGTGAACGGCCTGAACAAAAAGTATGTAGTTGTAAACGCGCGTTACCCAAACGCGCGTTGAACGCTTGCCATCTGAACAGGGTCTTACTCTCAACGCCTTAAGGCCGGATTATTTACATTCTTATTTTACATGTTTCATGAGTATTGTATATTCTCGAATATACTTGTAATTTAAAAAAAAACACTTCTTTTAAAACACTCAAAATACACTAGTTATTCATAGGTTTCTTATTGTTCTAGAAGTGACTTAATTAATTACATGCAATTGATAGATAATTAATTAATCATATATAGGTATTTACTGAGTAAACAGATTTTTATCCCGACGTTTATGAAATGATAGCTGCATATAAAATCATCTGGAGATTTTCAAAATGGGACCACATTTTAAAAAACTCCAGACGATGCGCCGAAAAATAAAGATGCGATGTCAATTTATCTAAACTCTAATCATATTTAGGGTAAATCGGTATCGACAATCTCCAATTTCAACTGACTTAATATGTACCATTTGACACTCAAATTTTCATTAAAAAAGTATTTAACTTTTTTAAAAGTAGGTACCTACATAGTAGATACCTACACAAACAGTGTATCCATTCCTTCCATCTTCCCATCTTGCCTTTGTTTGCTAAGGACATCAATAATAATTAATTACATCTATTAGATTGGCTCATTAAGCAAAGGACGTAACCTTTCTTTGTCACGTGTGTACCCATTTACACTCGACGTAGATTGATCTGTGTCTAATTTATATTCTGTCATTGTTTTGTCTTGTATCGGCAACTTGGTAGAAAAGTACAAGTACTCAGAGTACATGGTCAATACAATGTATTGTCCACAATGTCGAATATAGATGTCATCTGAATTCTGTGGGAATTCTTTCAGGTTTCTAGCCATTCCTGATTATTGATACGAACATTAGGTGTCATCATCGGTAGTCTCTGGCGGATATGTTGTAGATGTAATTAGATCGTTTTTAGGAAAATTTCTCTCTCAAAGATAGTAGGTATTAAAGTTGACAAAATATATAGAATGGTCTATTTACAGCGATTCAAAAAAAAATTCAGCTGCACTATATGAATCTAATATATAAAATTCTTGTGTCACAGTTTTCGTTGCCATACTCCTCCGAAACAGCTTGACCGATTCTCATGAAATTTTGTGAGCACATTGAGTAGGTCTGAGAATCGGCCAACATCTATTTTTCATCCCGATATTCCCACGGGATTAAAGTTACGCAGGTGAAACCGCGGGGCGCAGCTAGTAAATAATAAATTTGAGTTTATTGTTATTATTTCGTTTTTAAGTTAAAATCTCATTACAACGGAGAGTTTATAAGAATAAACTCTCCTTTAATAAGAATAAAATTGGAGAATCAATAAAATATCATAAATAATATACATATTGTTTATATTTTACTTTCCGAAATGCCGGCCGCCGTTCACATAATCTGCAATTGCGTAGGAAATTTCTTCGCAGCCTATCAAAATTATCAAATTTATAGCCTATTAAATGGCTGCTGGTTTTGTTAGGTATAATTTCTTACAATTTTATTTATTAGGTTATTAAATGGCTGCCGGTTTTATTAGGTATAGTTTTGATTTTTAATATGGCTGCAGGTTAAAATTTTACTTTGATCATTCATCTTCATGTGTTAATGTACATTATGTCGTTATTGAAGATGTTGCAAACGAGGGAGAACTATGATATTTTGTCTAAAGAGTACCGTATGTAAGGTACTTTTATGTAAACCGTATGTAAAGGTACTTTTTAGCAGTCACAGCAAAACGTTGGCGGTACATTTTTGGTCACAGATTTTTTTCGAAAATCTGTCTTTCACCGAAAAGTTTCAGATAAAGTTGGAATGAAAAAAATGCAGTGTAAATATTAAGACTAGTTGAGCCTATATATACTTATATATACCAGTAGTTTTCGTAACGTAGTGATTTTGTGTAAAAGATATTGAAATTTCTAATTATTTTTTAAAAAAATAATTATTTCTAAACCATAAGTTTTAGCTTAACTAAAGTATGTTTTAAATGATCATCACTCATGATGCTAAGTGAAAAAAATTTTTAGAGCATTGCGAATGGACTAAACTGTACCTATATAAAGGTCGTAAGCACTAATTTAAAAAATAAAATCACATTTCTCATCAACTCTATTAGTTTATGAGAAATCAATTTGGTTCAAATCACTTTTCATTTCAGGCTTAATAGGAATAAATAATATTGAATAATGTTGTAGAGTTTTTATTTATAAAAATAATACTCATTTACTTCATTTCAATTTTCAATATAATGTTACCAAACAAAAATTTTAACTATCCAAAACTCCCAAAATTTGATTTTAGACAATCTAGGCACTTATGTTGTTTTACAATTGTATATTCATACAATATAATATAAATGTTTATATACTTATTATGAATAATAAAAAAAATACGTAAATAAATTGAATTACACTAACCGTAAAAAAATAAAGCAACAATCCAATGACCGATCATGTTTCCCGAGGCACTGAATGTTTCGCCGGTATATTTGGGCACTCGCGCACGCGCAGACCGAGTGATAACACTAATCGCGATCGGTCTATCGATGCAGTTTCATGTGTCAATGGCGCTCGATCAATGTGGGGCGGCCAGAGGTGCTGGTGCTTTTGTGTCACGGTGTTTTTATGGTACGCTGTTTTATGTCAACGTCGATAACGTTGTTTCGCAAGTCGTTATCAACCAGCGTCAGCTGTGATCAGACGCTTTCGTGTGCATTGCTGAAAATGCCTACAGAAATATGTCTTAGTTTTTCAGCACTTTGGGGACGAAGGAACAATGCTAGCCATCTGTATATACGTAATCACTATCGACGTAAATTTAACATCCACATACGCGTTGCATTCCTTCACCCCCTCCTCCCGATGTTGAACACACACCCATTATTTTAAAACAGTCTACAGTATTAACTTGTATATGATGTAAATTATCATATCTCATAATTAGAATTTGTTTCGTAGGCACCCAACACAAGGAATTGATAAATGCTCGTCATACCTCAGAGCAAATAAGTACTTCTTATTTGGTGTGAGACTCATACCTACTAGTTTTATTGAAAGTATTTTTATAAAAACAAATCAGCAGAAAAAAAGGTGTGTTCTTCGATTTCTTTAAATGATTCTTCTACTATATATTATACTATTGAACTACTCATAGGCGTACTGGTGATACATGGTGGTTAAGAATCCATCAGGTCGGGGCAGCAACTAAGAAATATATTTTCACAAATGAAATATGTATCTATTCCCAATAAGCAATCGAATACATCTGTGAACGCACTTTTTTATGTAAGCGTATGGTTATTTTTATAAAATAATCTTAACTAAATATTGTCTCTATTTTCGAGCGTGCTGGCCGCGTAAATCCCTATGATCGCAAATAACATTTAATTGTATAATTCTGAACTTGTAAAATACATTTAAATAATTTACTACGAATATATTATGTTTTGTCTGTATATAATATATGAATACTTACTTTTGAGTCTTATTATGTTGGGTGGTTTTTGTATATTTAACCTCATATACTTTTTTTATATAAGTATATACAATTCCCACGTTTCAGATTATGATATTTTTTTAACGCCAGGAAAGCAGTTACGCCGCATCGGCACACCCTGGGCGGGTTACCGACATGTGAGGATTTTGAATTGTCTAGTGGGAGGCCTACACCACTAAAATGTTGATGGAGTGGCCCAGGATCTGGTAGCAACAGGGTCACCTCGGCGATAGGCTGGGTCCGTATCGGATCCAGACAAGCCTACAGCCTCATGGGAGTCGTCCGGCTCCATCCTCTGACAACCCACGCGATGAAATGTGCTTAATAACACGACGAGCTTTGTTTAATAAAGCCAAGTTTTATATAATGTGTAACGTTCGCGGGAACTTGTGAGTATTATTATCTGTATATACAGATATATCCCTTATGAGTATTATTATCTTCGTTAATATCGTATGTATTTATAATTATATTAGCTGCGCCTTGCGGTTTCATCCGCGAAAATTTCGATTTCCATCCCAATTTTCCCATGGCATCCCATAGGAAAATTTCGGGATGAAAACTATCATATGTGTTAATCCAAGTTACTGTCTCTATGTGTGTGCCAAATTTCATGAAAATCGGTTCAGCAGTTTTTGCGTGAAGGAGTAAGAAACAAACAAACATACAAATTTTCGAACTTATAATATTAGTAGGATGGTAGAATTTTTGCGTTTTTCCTTATGAGAATCTCCAAAGGGAGATACTTATTCTTGCATGTTTTAGCGAACTGATATGTTAAAAAAAGGGATTACTAAAAATAATTAAGAGGTGGTCCCACGCTGCATGCAGGCAAACCAAATGTGCCGGCAGACGACATACCTATTAGGAAACGGGAGGATGGAGGCCAACGCATCTAGCCTCTGTTCGGATGTTTGTGGGCGTCGGTAGTCATGAAAATGACTCCGACTGCTCGTTTCGTTATACTATAAAAAATACGAGTAAACGTTTCTCGAAAGTATTGTAACGGGATTGAGTTATATATAAAATTACATACCTACATACAAGATCCGCGCTAAAAACTACCCTTCCATGGCAGTCGGGTAAAAACTCATATCGAATTGACATGTGACATATTCTGCAATACGCCTCGTATGACACGGTTATCAGGAACAAAGGCACTATGCAGATGCGGTGAGATATGGACGATTCCATTATCGCGGGTGCAACATTTAGATGCGTCAAATGTTTAGAACAATAAAATTTGAGACATTTTTAATGAAATTATTATTTCTAGGGCTAAATTTTAACGCGTTATATTTTATTACGTTAATAAGAATTTGAACCAAATATATAAATAGTCTGAAGGGAGGTCTAAAGTATTATAAATAAAAATGTAGCTCAGTAATAAAATATGTGACTACTAACGCCATCTATTACACGCATGTGTCAAACATGCATGTAATCTGACCATCTGAATAAAATTCAGTCAGCCTGTTGCGATTTGCGAACCACAAGCGTGAAGCGTATTTTATTATAAAGTACTATAGCGGTATCTTAGTACAAAAAGTCAAAAGTTTGTTAATTGTAATTTTTTTATTATATTATTAATATTTCTATATTTGCTATTTGGCAACAAAATAAATCAATAAAGTATGTAGGTAGGTACCTACGTAAGACGATTTTCGATATCAATGCAAAGCACAAGGTCCAAATTAAATTTAAATAAGTATTATTTTGGGTAAAATTTAATACTTTTTTTTGACTTGCTTGTAAACTTATGATTTGAGCATCTGGTTGAAACATCATAGCTGCACTTCATCACTGCATCACGATTTAGCGCAGACATGTATTATATCACTCAATATTGCAGAGGACCATACACCAGGTTTAGAATACGAGGGCGGGCCAAGTTCAACTTGAAAAAAGCTCATTAATGTCAGTTGTGATATTGGTGGTAAGTAGTTATTGTATGTTGTCGAAAGTGCAGTCTAAGTAATTCTATTGTGATCGCGGGCCGTATATTTATGGATGAGGCCCGTGACCAGAGTTGATGGAGTTTGAGATCCCTGATTTAGCGACTCTCCGCGTCCAGTGGCGGAATAGGAACCGCGCGTTTTAGCGACTGCTCCGATGTTCGATAGGCAACACTCGCAGATAGAAAACAAAATAGTAAAATAAACCAAGTTGATGGAATATAAGTACCTAATATTGTTACTTTTGGGGAAATTTTGAGGGATATTCAAATTATACTTTTATTAAATAATATACTTTTTTTTACTATTTCCACTTTTTATTAACTAATATTACATTTAATGCTAAAATAAACCACATATATACGAACATATAATATTATAAACTTAAGGAAATCAGCTAAAAAGCTTAAGGAAGCTAAAAAGCTTTATAGGATTTTAAATTTACTTTTTACTACTATTTTGGCTCGGTAGTCACTTGCTCCAGGCGATGCTACTTTTTTCTTATGCATTAAAAAGAAAAAAAAAACAAATGAAACGTTCGCAGATTGAAACTGTTCAAATTTTATCCGACCTCCAAAAATAAGGTTATCACGTCGCCGCCATTTTATCTACCCCTATATAATTATTATTACGCGAGTGTGAACAACGTTTATCGAGGTCAAGATCAATTGCTTCACCCACAATTTTGATAAATCGCGCATTGAAATGATTAGTCTACAGCAGGAGTTTCATGCCTGTAGCTTGCACATTACTATACCAGTTCACTGCACGTGCAAGCTACTGTCATGTGCGCTGGATTAAACTCTGGACGGGCCAGGGCTTGCGAGACTTTGGAGTTGAGAAGGGGGCTATTTTATAGGTATATATATTTTTTTTTTATGTTATAGGAGGGCAAACGACCAACCGGAGACATTTTCATGACTACCGACGCCCACAAACATCCGCATAGAGGCTACACAGATGCGCTGCCCTCCTTGTTCCGCCTACCTCCATGGGCCACCGGCTACTTACACACCGCACGAAACGCGACAGCACAGCTGTCACTTTACGCCAGTCTCGTGTAAGCGAGATGTACCTCCCCGGTCGTGCCGGCCCAATTCGACTGCATGCAAGCATGCAGTGTGGCACTACCTCTTACCAAAAATGATCTTAAGGCGCTCTAGGCTTACAAGGCCCGGGGCTACAGCCCTCCTAACTTTGGATCCGGCGCTGCATGTGTATACGCTAACTGGCATACAAGTAGCTAGCATATTTGGTTTACTTGCACGCTTAAGGGAGGGAGCGCGGGTTGCCAAACTGACACGTGTTAAGAGACGCGACAGCTACGGACAATCCAATCCAATCTTTTACCCAAACTCGTCTTTTTATCTTTTTATTTCACGTCAATTTAGCAACACATTCAATTGCAATTAAGAACACGATTTTGCCTAATTTGCTTGAATTGCTATCCATTTTTCGCGAATAGGACGAACGACTCTCACGATTATCCTGACACTGACATGACAACTTACATGCCACTATTACTTGCAAGTGAATCCTGTGTTCCAGTTTCTCATACATATCAGTAACTTTAGCTAGCAACATTCCCAATTTATTTGCATGTCTCCAGCTTAAGGCCTTTACATGAAGTATAATATCATCTCGTAGTTGATATATTTGCTCTAATACAATATAATAGTTACAGAAATAAGCCCAGTTGAGACGATGTATGTTAAATACATGTGTGAAGTATATTATCGTGTAGATGTATTTTTTATATTATAGGGGCAAACGGGGCAACAAGGGGCAAAGCGGCTCGAATCGTTGACGACCAATGTATATCCGAACGACTTGATTCTCTGGAGTTGAGGAGAGATGTAGGCTCGCTCTGCATTTTCTACCGTATCTACAACTGGGAGTGTTCCGAGGAGTTGTTCGAATTAATACCCGCAGCGGAGTTTCATATCAGGACATCGCGGCAGAACTTCAAGTTCCACCGCCACCACCTAGATGTCCCAAAGTCTACAACTGTGCGTTTCAGGTGCAATTTCTTACCACGTACAACATCACTATAGTACCAGCCACAGTCGGTATTTCTGAACCTATACGACCTAGGGTTTTCCAAGAAAAGAGCTTACTCTTATTTAAAAGGCCTGCAAGGCCTCGAGATTTGCAGATGTCTATGGGCGGCGGTAGTCATCTTTCATCTGCTTGTTTGCCCCTTATCCGTTTAAAACGTGCAGGTGTTTAGTGATTACCGCCACCCATAGACGTCCGCAAAACTATGTGTCTTGCAGACACTTTTTTATACAGACCTACATTAGCTGACTTAGATTATAGGATACTATTTATCCCCTGGGATATAGCAGGAATCGTAGGAAAGTTAAACTTGTACATGAATATTTTTTTAAAAGCATACTTGGGGTGTGATCTACAATCAATATCGAAGCCTAAACTACTTAACCATTTTTAAAGTTCGAAATCCACGCAGGCGAAGCTGCGGACGGAAGCTAGTATTTAATATAAATCAAGTGGTCTGGTAGTGTTTGACCACTTGACACTTGACACTAGACACGTTTCGACTACTGCACTGGGCGAAACAAATAAATTTTAAAAATACCTTGTATGACAAAACTAAAATGATGTGTTTCTATGAAATATTTGCAATAGTTTCACTAACAAATATACAAACTTGAGGTCAACTGACTTTTTTTAAGTTTAGTAAGAGGTAGTGCCACACTGCATGAAGTCGAATTGGGCCGGCACGACCGGGGAGGTACCTCTCGCTTACACGAGACCGGCGTAATGTGACAGCTGTGCTGTAATGGTGGCTGAGTAACCGGTGGCTCATGAAGATGGGAAGAGAAAGGAGGGCACCACATCCCTATAGCCGCTATACGGATGTCTATGGACTTCGGTGGTCATGAAAATAGCTCCGACTGCTAGTTTGTCTCTTAATTCCATAAAAAAAATTGAGGCGAGCGATGGCCAAAGATGTATGTAGAATACAATTACATATCCGAGTGTAAAGCGACTTGCGGCAAAATGAAAATTAGTAAAAATAACACGACTTATATTTATGGATATATTATTATTTTATTTTATACATAAGTATTCTGAATGTTTTCCATTCACCAGAAAAATCGCATAGCCCCGAGCACAGAGAAAGGGGCGGGGCGTGCTTTTCTCTAGTGGTTACTACGGGTTTATCCCTGCTTCACCCAGGCCGTAGGGCGAGTGGTCACTCGTGCTCAAGTAAAAGTTGCCGGTGGCCCTGTAAATTTGAAACATTTCAATTTAAAGTAATTCGTTACAAAAACCTGTGTTGTGGCATTAATTATTATTTACTATTAACCAGCTTCCGCCTGCAGTTTCGTGTGGATTCCGGACTTCGAAAATGGAGGAGGTCCTCATCATTATCATCATCATCATCATCATCATCAGCCTATTGCAGTCCACTGTTGGACGGCGGCCTCTTCCATAGCACGCCACTGGCCTCGATCTTTGGCTAACCTTTCCCACTTCCTGCCCACAGCAGGAGGTCCTCAATTCTTCCCAATGTTTTGTAATGTATGATGGTGTACAGGTGCTCTCATTGTCCGCCCGGTCACGATCTGATGATGAGATCTTGGTGGAGCAGAAGGAACTCCTCAAATATTATAGGCAGCTCAAGGAAAGCAAGCTGGCTCGCCGAGCTTTAAATGTTTCGCTGCTAATTACTTCTAACGACGATATCTCAAAAACTATTCATCTGATTGGTATAGTTGCATTTTACACAATATAGGCAATTTTAATTTAAGCCTAAGCTAACTAACATATTCATTAGGAAACGGTTTAGTATTGAACTAAATAAAATAGCTTTGAAAATAGCGTAATGTTTTTGATTAAAGAACATAAAAGTGGTTGTAAATCAACCATAAGAGATAGAGATATGCTATAGCGGCCTTTTTGTAGCATTTTTGTAGATTTTGAATTCGCTAGTACATTACTCAACTATGTATATCTTTGCTAGTTTACGCGGCGTTTGCGTAGAAAGCCAGTTGGTGATACTTTTTGCTACCTCTTCCACATTTATCGCCGTATTTTTGCTATTTTAAATAAATACAGTAAAAGCATAGACTAAATAAGAAGTAAGTAAAAGTAAGTTTATGCTTAAACCTAGTACCTACCTATTTGGCATACGTGTGTTAATAATAATTTGGTCCAACTTAAACATAGGCTATATTTAACGCGAAAACCAACGCGGGGCCCGTTCAGCTAGTAATATTATGAAGAGGAAAGATTTTCTGTTTCTATCGAACAGGCTCCAAAACTACTGGGACTGAGTCGCTAATAAGAAGGTCCATTTTCAGAGAATAGCGCGGGCATATTTTAAGCCGCGTTTCCACTAGGCAACATTTGGCGCGCGACACGTGACGCTCGACATGTACGGCAACGCTGCACAACAGCGCGCGATGTTGCCAGCTAGCGCGCAACATGACGCGCGGCTTGAAGTAGTAGATGCGTAGACAGACAACGTTGTTCAACAAAAGTTCCGCGCTGACTTTCAACATGTTGGGTAACTTGTTCTGCAACATGTTGTGCGTCAATTGTTGCCTAGTGGAAACACGGCTTCATTATGATTAAACAATTTTTATTTTTGACGCCCAACTAAGTGGGCATGAGTCTGCTAGTGTTTGTATGTTACTCTTCGAAATCATTAATCAGTTTATTATAAAGTTCATAGAACTGATAAAGTCTTCATTTGATGTTCTTAGAACACCATCAAAGAAATTATATTGTCTCTATTTCTTCATGCTTCTTGATGTGGCATGAAATGACATGTGATAACCGACTGGCACGTGGCACGATTAAATATTTGTCCAAGTAGAAGAGAATACACTATATTAAACTAGCACAGCCCCACGGTTTCACATGCGTTACACATTTGGCCGGTTTAAGTTAGTAGTCTGTCGTAGCCTACCTCAACAAATAGGCTATCTAACACCGAAAGAATCAATTAAATCGTGACAATAGTTCTTAAGATCAGTGTTAAACCAAACAAACTCTTCAGCTTTATAATATTGGTATAGATACCTCATATCTATTCCGTGGTATAGATTATTTTCATTCAAACAGGACGATTCCGATGCCTCTTAAAATATCTCAACAACATTAAAACATGTTGAAGTTTTAATGTTCTTATTACTCAAAAGTGTACCTACTGACAATTGGGATTTTCGCCCAGATAACATATCACGTCGGTGTCTCTGATGCCATTCATGTAGTCGTCGTAGCTCTCTGCTCCGGCCGCGGGGAAGTTAGTCGGTGATATGTTCAGGGTCTCGACGAAGTACTCCAACCCTCTGTTGTGGCTGCACAGATCTGGAAGGTAAGAGGTGGTGTCATGTGTGTTTGTATCGTCGACGATACATAAAACGGTAGGCGTAAACGCGTGACCCTGAGCAAATGACGGACGGTAAGATTAGAGGTTCGTCGCTTTGCAGTAGAATTGAAACCAATTGAACGTGAAGTGGTGGTTAGTTTGTCGCGTTTAGACAGTGGCGTAGGTAATTATACCTGCTCTGTGGTGAACTTATCGGACGAGTCGCCAACATGAAGAAACGAAATAAGACTATATTAGGAGCTTCCTGTGACAATTTAAGGTTTTGTATGAGGTAGGGCCACACTGCAGCCGATTTGGGCCAGCAAGACCGGGGAGATACCTTTCGCTTGCAGTTCAAGACGTAAAGTTGGAGAAAAGGGACAGAAAGTAATGATGAAAACCGTAGGCGACTGCATATTATAACATCTTTGTTTGGAGTTATTATACTGATGATGATATAAATGCACTGATCAGGTGAAAGCCACATTGTTTAAGGCATACTGTCAGACATTGTATACATGCAGCCTGTGGGTGAAGTATCGGCAGCGTGCATACAGTACCCTTACGGTTCAGTATAATAATGCGTTCAGGATACTATTCGGGTTGCCGCGCTACTGCAGCGCATCGACCATGTTTGCTGAAAAGCGTGTTGACGGTTTCCACGCCATCATTCGTAAGCGATGTGCGTCTTTGCTGCAGGTCAGCTCGAATGGCCTCCTGAGCGTATGGGCAGACCGGTGGGACTCGCCCATGATGAGGCGCTGGATGAGGCTACATGCTGGCCAAAAATAATGAGCCTCCTATTTAGTTTTAGTGTTTTTGTTACTAACAATAAGTATAAGGCTTTATGTTACTAACCGCTATATGGACTATGTCTGAAATAAAGAATTATTATTATTATTATTATTATTATTATTATTATTATTATACAAGGCGTTCCTATATATAGGAACTATATATCTTTGTAATAAACCACGAGTAGAATGGTCAAGAGACGAACACCTTCTAGGAAAGATCTGAGTACGTTCACAACTTACAGCCGCATTTCTTGGGACTTTTAAATACGCTACCACGAAGTATTAGGATGTCCTGCCACCGGTCTTATTGCGAAATAAGTTTAGCTATGATAAAAAAATCTAATATTAGCTCAAAAATTTGTCAAACGAAGGAAGGAACTTCTAGGAAAGAAGACAATAATTGACAATAAATAATGCATTCGCCATCTGTATGTTCTATACATACAATAATACTTACTACTACAATAATATTACACATAGCATAAAATATACTTAATAATATACATATTCTGCTTGTCGCTAGCCGAAGATGTATGTCTCACAAAACGGTGTCATCTCAGTCATAGTCAGGGCTTGTTGTCATTAGGACTACCGACGCCCATTGGCGTCAGCATAATTGTGATTCGTTGCCCTCCTTCCCTCCTCCCCTCTAATGGGCCACCGGATACGCACAAACTGCACTAAAGGCGTAGCCGTCACTTTCCTATGCTACCATGTGATTTCACGAATTCCAAAGCAACGCAACATAGCAATACCTCTAACTAGCATTGTATTGTTGTATATATTATATTTATAATTATGTAACATATTTACTTTTTTCTTACCTTGTGCACTAAACATTGGATAAGTCCCGGTTGGGCAACCTGGCTGCAATGGCCTACTGCCATAGTTGGGATAAAAGTCAATAGTTCCATGTGATTTTGCATAACCGTAATTGCCTGGGTTTGAATGGATTATGTCAACGAAGTCGGCGCAGGTTTTATCTAATCCTGCCTGAATTGTGGGAAAGCCTTCGTAGCCGAATCTCGCTGGGTCGAGTCCTGTTATCCTGAAAAGTCGAAGTAAAAACTACATACAATATAGAACTTCTCAATATGTTGAGTGAAGAGTTTTGTATGTAGCTCATGTAGCGACCGCCGCTTGATTATATACAAGTTTACTCACGCGTAAGTGAGTGTAACAACAAATGTAGATGATGACTACAAGTACAACAAGACTGGAGAGAAGCTGAAGAAAGCTATTCCGATCCTTATTAACCTAACCGCAAACAAAAGTTCCAAAATACTGACTAATACATTTATTTACCTTGCGGATATAGCCTTAAGTAGAAAACCTGTAGGTATTTGAATCGCAGAAATGTAAATGGTGGTATACTAACTTGTGTGGAGTTGTACCGGGAGTTCAGAGGGCAAGACTTAAACTTAGTAAAATTCACAAAACGGGCTATGTCTTAACTGACTACATCTGCCTTACAACAATGACAAGATCTTGATATCGCGATGCTGTTTTACTAGCTAGAGAGAACTCTCTAAGAAGCGCTGCCAATATATTTATAAATACTCTAACCACAAAATTAGTTACACTTTTAATTTAGAAGATACAACTAAAGCGTACCTTGATACCCTAATTTCCGACGACTTACCGGACAGTAATACTGAGTACCACGGAGAAGTAAGGTTACAATCTTTACAACCTGTCCATACACCAGTTTCCGACTTACCTTCTACGCAGGAACTTATAGTGAAGTTCCTGGGTGTTTTTACCTCGGACTAGAGTTACAGTGAATGAATTAATATGATCGATGTGGGATATTGTTTTTTAAACTATAAATTGCAATGTTTACCCAATATTTTTTTGTGCATTTCATTTTCTTTTTTTTTTTGTGGAACATTTTTCAAAGTTACCTGTGTATGAAAATAGCAGTAGGGATCTCGAACAGGCAAAAATAGATGGAGGAGAGAGCGGAGCGGCAGCTGCTATATACAATGGAATTTCTCGGCTAGTTTAATAATTATAAGTAAATGAAATGTACTCTATTGTGTACATTTAAAAAAATAAGGTAATTAATTACGACTAATGAAAAGCAAAAAAAAATTTAGTACAGAATCTGTTTATTTAAATATATCAGGATATCTCGATAATAATCAGTTTTCTGTACGGCTATAAATTTGTCATCACTGCCTCCAACAACTGATGCAGCATTTGAGCACCTTAAACGAGTGTATCTACAAATTCAGATATGGCTAGGAACTGACGTAGTCATTGAAAATTGGGGTTGGAAGTATTCCAATAACATGTACATCCCAATAACAATGAATCAATTACCTGCTCCGGATAGTTTATTGCAAATGTTATTTTGTAGTTGCAAAAAGGGATGTAGAGCTGCGTGTGAATGCCGAAAAAGTGGTTTATACTACAAGTGTAGCATGTTTACAGTGCAGGGGAAATAGTTGTTACAATACTTCACCAGACTACAGATAGATGAAGTAAATATAGACAACAATGTAATATATTTAAATAAACAGATTCTGTACTAAATTTTTTTTTGCTTTTCATTAGTCGTAATTAATTACCTTATTTTTTTAAATGTACACAATAGAGTACATTTCATTTACTTATAATTATTAAACTAGCCGAGAAATCCCATTGTATATAGCAGCTGCCGCTTCGCTCTCCCCTCCATATTTTTCTGCCTGTTCGAGATCCCTACTGCTATTTTCATACACAGGTATCTTTGAAAAATGTTTCTATACGTCTACTCCGGTAAGATTTAACATATAAATTAAAAAAAAAACTGTTTTAAGTAAAAATATATGGTC
>LUGF01019291.1:48090-59876 GCA_001625245.1 Calycopis cecrops | reverse complement strand
CAAACACCACCTGCGTTATGCAGGTGTTGTTTTTCAATTATTAATTAGGTCAGGCGCCGTCACATATAATACCTATTGTATAAAGATTCATAGGTAAATAATAGGGCTAGGCGATTATTGTTATCGTAAATTTATTTTTTAGTAAATTTTTTTTTTAGTTTATTTTCGCTTTTTAGTAAAGTTTTGTTTTATTGAATTCAGCTTAATTTTCTTTTTAATAATTTTGTGGGTTTTTTAGTTTACCTACTCTTTGAAGTCGGTTTTTTTTGTTAAAAATTATTTTATTCTTTATGTGCATGCCGATCATCTTTAAGTGATTGTTACATGTTTTTTTTTATTGTGCTATAATTTATGTAAAATGTCTTTATTGCAATCAATTGTTGATGAACCTAATAAATAAATAAATGAAAAATAATAATAACACCTAGGGACGTATTTATTATGAACCATGTACCCTTATACACTTGATACCTGCTCACACAGATGTGAAATTGCATGTAGGTATTATTTTTGTTCAATTTTTTTTATAACATAAAGGGGCAAACGAGTAATCGAAGCCATTGTCATGATTACTGACATCCCTAGACATCCGCGTACAGGGCGTCCGCGTTAACATCATGTGACATGTAATGACATTGTAACTTCCGTAATGAATTTGTGTATTAAATCAATAATCAAGTTTTACTTTAGTTGTGTGGTCTAAAGCACACAACAGTAAGAGGTATTGCTATTGCTACAATGCAGACGAATTGTGCCTGATCGTAAAATCATACTGTTCAAGAAGGCAAGTTGTCGATTTGCTGTGGTTCGCAGAAAACTGTATCAAAATCAATAAGTCAAAGGCGAGATAACATCACGCTTACATTGTGATGTATTTAGTCGACACAGGAAACTTTGCGATACCAATTAAATGCAATAACCAAAAGGACAAAAAGAAAAAAATGTAAGAATATATTTTATTATAACAAATATAGATACATTTACAGAGTTGAAGGCAAATCACCCCTCACTCCTTGTCCATATGGGTACGTTGCGCTCGTTTGTAAATAATAGTTGCCTTTAGTTCTGAAAATAAAGAAAGAAAGTTAAGAAGAGTATCTATAGAATTACCTTTAAGTGAATATCTTACACAGAAGAGTAACCATATCTATAGAACTACCTATAAGTGAATATCATACACAGAAGAGTAACCATATGTATAGAACTACCTATAAGTGAATATCATACACAGAAGAGTAACCATATCTATAGAACTACCTATAAGTGAATATCATACACAGAAGAGTAACCATATGTATAGACCTACCTATAAGTGAATATCATACACAGAAGAGTAACCATATGTATAGAACTACCTATAAGTGAATTTCTTACACAAATACTTACCGACACGTAATTCTAAATCTTTAATAGTTTTATAAATTGAAAAACGAGCAGTTGGATAGTTTTGGTGAATTCCAACGCATATAATCTGCTTCGGGGTTTTACGATAAGCCTAATAGACCACCATAATTGCATAACCCGAATTAATCGCCAAAGCAGAGCTGTCACTGCACACCGGTGCTATTCGCTAGTGTAGTAATGTACACATATAATAAAACCGTGTGTCTGTACATTGAATAACCATCTTTGTACCGTCTCCAAATCCATTTCACTTCGTGCGTGAAATAACAAAAATAACATACAAACTTTGGCAAAATTAGAAGGCGCCTACTGATTTTGCGAAATATAAAAAAAAATAGCTAATGATAATATAAGAAACAAAGGCCTACTTTACTGAGGATCATATGTTATATGATTATAACCCACCGTGGGTCCATTTTCGGTCCTACGTAAATAGATTTTCTTAAGAGAATAAGATCAAGAAATAGTCTTGAATTAAAAGTGTGACAGGATTTGCTGGGCACCGCTAAGAATGACGTCTTCTTCTTCACACATCGCGACTGCTGTACAGCAACAGCGTAGTAGATGCAGGCGGACTGGTGAACACGGCTGGCTGAAAAAGAAATGTATGTTTAGGACTGGCACTGTCGCTGTTCTTATTCTATGTTTCACTGTTTCAGTAAGAGGTAGTGCCACGCTGCAAGCATGCATGTAGCCGAATTGGGCCGACACGACCGAGGAGATACCTCTCGTTTCTTAGCTGTGCTGTCGTGTTTCGTGAAGTGTGTAAGTAGCCGATGGCCCATGGAGATGAGAGGTGGAAAGAGAGCAACCCATCTGTATAACCTCTGTACGTCTATGGACGTCGGCAGTCATGAAAATGGATCTGACTGCTCGTTTGCCCCGTTATACTTAAAAAAAAACTTTTATACCTTAAGAGACCCAAGACCAGGAGTAACGTACCATTTTGATCATGTTCTGTATCGGATCAAGCACTGTTCGATAGTGGCACAAAGCTTCTCTTCTGACGTGTCATTGAGAGAATATTGAAAGCGGGTGACTACCCCTTACATTTTATCTATTGTTTCGTTCATGTAGGTTTTAAATTGTGCAGTTTTTTTTTCTCTATAATAACAGATATTGACGAATTAAATTTGTCAAGCTGTCATCGGCCATGTCAACTGCATAATCTTCTTCTCTAAATGCAAATTTGATAAAAGCGAGAAGCGTTAAATGATACCACATAGTATTTAGTGTATTATTTCCAGGGTACACAAACAAAACAAATGAATCGGAGCAATAGTTTTAGGAATTTTATTAGTTTTAGGAATTAGGAATAGGAATTTTTAAAGCTTTTTCTCACTTTGTGCACGCCTTATAGTCAACTGTCCGCGAGCCTTACCGCCTATGCGCGAGTTTACCGCTCGCTATAGCCGCCGGTACAAAGCATAATTACATTTTTTCGCTATTTAATTTCTTTGAAAAAATATTTTCGTAAACTTATTTAATAGTTTCGAATTAACTGTAGGCATTTAGAGTATATGTGGTTTAGTTTAACACCTCTGGATTTTACCAACCTTGTATATATAATTCTCGTGTCACAATGCTAATCACCACAATTCTCCGAAACGACTTCACGGATTCTCATGAAATTTTGTGTGCATATCAGGTATGTCTGAGAATCGGCCAACATTTATTTTTCATCTCGGTATTTCTACGGGATCGAAACTTACGCGTGTGAAACCGCGGAGCGCAGTTAGTCTACTATATACAATACTAGCTGTACCCCGCGGTTTCACTCGCGTTAATTTCTAAGAAATCCATATAAAATTCGACACCCTATTTCACCCCTTTAGGGGTTGAATTTCTAAAAATCCTTTCTTAGCGGATGGTTACGTCGTAACATCTACCTGGATGCTAAATTTCAGCTTGATCCGTCCAGTGGTTTGGGCTGTGCGTTGATAGATGGCTATGTCACTTTTGAGTTTTATATATATAGATTAGCAAAGAATAATTTACCTTCATCTAAATTAATGCAGTTTTTCGGTTCCGTCTCTACGCAGTTGAACCATACGTCTACATCGCCAGTCGCTTCTGGAGTACCATAAAAAAGTGTGTCTGCATGCAATGCGACTACGAATGTCGCACTTGTATTAGTCAAGTACGTCCCTGCACAAGCACCCGTTATGTATGAGGACCAGCCGAAAAATCCGGGGCCAGCAGGGTCCAAAGCTGTTATTCTAAAGGATACATGAAAACATGATTATTAAAATATAACATTTAAAACACAAAAATAGACTGGTAATAAATTAAAAAAATTTGATAAAGCCTTATTACAGAAATACTATAGGTATTTTATTTCGCGGGAAAGAAAGCTTTGGAGGCATCACAGTTTTTGGTTAAAACTTAGTGTTGGTAATACCTTGATGAAATCTCATAGGTGCTATCGACGGATTATTCCAACATAGGCCATAAACCCAGAGCACGTTTTGAAAAAAAAAAATGCGATTCCTATGACAAGGTTTTCGGTGCATTTTGTTCTTCACAACAGAACAAGCCATATAAATATAATAGAATAAGAAAATAAATATATAAAAAAAGACGATAACATGTTCCTGACGAGCCATTTCTAGAGAAGAGAACTTGCACTTGGGGCTGTGCACAATGGTGTGCACAGACCCAAGTGCAGTTCTCTATCCTCTCTACTACGATGGGGCAGTTCGATACGACTGATGACGTCTGACCGCTTTACATGCATTGTTACGGGGTGAAAAAGCATATAAATTTCCGAATAATAAACAGCACAGAATAATAAAATATCTTACCTTGGAATAGTTATGTTGTAATTTTTCAACTGATGACCACAATAACCCATCAGTTGAGCTCCAAGAGAGTGGGCAACTAATTCAAGAGTGCTCGTGTCCAGGCTGTTGCTTAAAGAGGTGTTCGATAATACGTGCAAGGCGTTAGCACACTGAGCTCCGAGCTAAATTAGAAAGATATTCAAAATTAAACAGTACTGTCATTGCAGTATTACGTAAGCACTAAGGCCGAGAGCACACACGCTACGTTTAGCGTCGGCGATCGGCGATTTTGGGCCAGCATCGATGCAGCATCACGACAGTATCGGCACGACATCAGTCGCAGTATAGTGATCGCGCGTTTTAGCGACTGCTCCGATGTTCGATAGGCAACACTCACAGAAAGAGAAGAAAATTCTAAAATAAACCACATATGTGCATATAAACACACATTATAAACTTAAGTCAAAGCCCGACAGACGTTGTCTTGTCATTATTGGAAAATATATTGGCATGGTAACGTGTATAATACTAGCTGCCAGACAGACGTCTTGTCATTATTGGAAAATATGTGGGCATGGTAACGTGTATATTACTAGCTATATATTACTAGCCGCCAGACAGACGTCTTGTCATTATTGGAAAATATCTTGGCATGGTAACGTGTATAGTACTAGCTGCCAGACAGACGTCTTGTCATTATTGGAAAATATGTGGGCATGGTAACGTGTATATTACTAGCTATATATTACTAGCCGCCAGACAGACGTTGTCTTGTTATTATTGAAAAATATGTTGTCATGGTAACGTGTAACAATGTGGCCGAATTGTCAGCCCGTCACTTTACCCTACAACATTGTATATTCGAGATATCGACTGCAGCGGCATCTGCCGAGCTGATTTGTGAATCTAAGCCATTCTCAAGTCTTCTTCAACACACACAACAAACTTCGTCAAAATCGGTCCAGTCGTTTTTAGGAGAAGTTCAGTGACATGCACACAAAAAATAAATATATTACCTAAATATTAAATTATTAACTTTTTAAAAGTATAAATATTTTATAATTGATGGAATGTCGTAATTATTGCAATTTAGATTAATTAAAAGTGGAAAAAGTATAAAAACGTGTATTATTTACAAGTACCTATACAAATATTTTGGCGCGGTAGTCACTTGCTCCAGGTGATGATACTGGTCCCTTATGCATTAAAAAGAAAAAAAAACAAATGAAACCTTTTTTTTGTTCCCAAATTGAAACTATTCAAATTTTATTCGACCTCCAAAAATAACGTTATCACGTCGCCGCCATTTTATCTACCCCTAAAGAATAATTATAACGCGAGTGTGAACAACGTTCATCGAGGTCAAGACCCTTTGCTTCGCCCAGGTTTTGGCGAAACCCCATTAAAATGACTGCCACATGGTGGCCCATGGAGATGGGAGGAGAAAGGAAGACACAGATGCGTTGTCGTAGGATGTCGTAGGATGTCTCCGTGTGGATGTCTGTGGGCGTCCGTTGTCATGAAAATGTCATAGAGGAGTTAGGACGGTGGGGAGAGAATATTCACTAAGGCGAAATGGGCTCCAAATTTGTCAATCCGTGCTCACGTATATTCAAAACGTAACCTTTGAAAACTATTGATTATCATTTTTTTTTTTAATGTTAACAAAATACGGCATAGGTCGTCGAAACACGATTAAAGAATTTTGCCTCGATAGAAAAAAATCGTAAACTTTAATGAAAAAACACTATTTCTGACGTTTCCATCAATTTTTAAATCCATACTATTCAATAACTATCAAAGTTATTTCCACAACTAAAATATGTATCTATTCCCAATAAATAATCGAAGAAATTTTAGGAGTCACTTTTTTAAACAAGCGTATGGTTAATTTTATAAAATAATATTAATCTAAATATTGTCTCTATTTTCGGGCGCCGTCCACGCAAGATTAACTAGGCGGATCGCAATTGGGACCCATAGCGCCTTAATAATATTAAATAAAATAGTAAATGTGGTTTTAGAGTCTTGATGAACTTCAAACTATTATTATATTATTAAACGTTATATCGTGATGTTAATATCATAATTGTCACATGCAAGTTAAATAGTTACAGAAATAAGGCCAGATGCGGCGAAGTAAGAGATAATGTAGAAGTTCTATTATGTACTATATGAAGTACCATTGGGCGTGTGAATTCAAAAAGTAGGCCGGCGTATATTCGAAATATTCTATTTTTTTTCCCATTAATACGGTTCTTCTTGAATAACTCGGTCATTTTTGATTTCACAGTAAAACCGTGAGGACAAAAAATGTAGGACATTTGATTCTCTACAAGTATGGTCCTTACAATTTTTCTTCTAGGATCGATATTTTGTAAATTAAATTTTAATAATATATTCACGGGTCAAAGTCAATAATGAATGGTATATCCCGTAGTTGACGTATCAGCTAATACAATGCGACAGGACCAAAAATGTTCATCGCATCTGTAAAAAGTTAAGTAAAATTTTAAACTTACAATTGTCGCGTTTGCGATGGCCCCCAGGTACGTAGACAACCACTCAGCGCCATCTCCCCCCTCCGCTTCTATTGCCCAGTCCAGCAGTATAACGTTATAGTTGCAGCCGATATAACTTTTTAAAATTGATTGAGAACAATTAGTCGTGCCATTAGCTGTGAAGCCAAACGTAAACACCACAGTCGGTCGGCTGCTCTTGAAGCATTTCGAGTCTAGTAACCCCACAGGGCTCGCCAAAGGATACGACTCATTGACACTCGTGCTCCTAGAAAAAATAACTCATACTTATCAATGACGCTAACACAATTTGGCCTTTTATTTGGTTTTCTACTTTTTGTACGTCTGACTGGTAAATAGCACGTAAAGCTATCAGAGTTACGTTTTTTATAGTACAGAGGGGCAAACGAGAAGTCGGAGCCATTTTCATGACTATCGACGGCCATAGACATCCACATTGATGTTATACAGATGCGTTGCCCTCCTTCCTCCTCCCCACACTACATGGGCCACCGGTCTTATGGGGGCGAGAGGTACCTCCCCGGTCGTGCCGGCCCAATTTCTCTGCAATGCACTACCACTACCTCCAACTAAGACTACTCTTACTACGCTGTCAGAGTTACGAATTCCGAGAGGTCTGATTGCGTTCACAGACATGAGCGGCGGGTAAATTAGTGCAAGATGCTTACTAACATCACCAGCGTATCCACCACGATACATACAATATTAAACAGCTAACATATATATGGACAACTTACCCGCAAAACACAGTGAGATTTGCTGAAAACGCAACATCCAGACACTGGAGTAAAACTAAGAAAAAAAAACAATACGTTTAGTACATAACAAGCCAAGCGATTATAGACTATACCTATTTATTTAAGAATTTTGTTAAGCTTTTTATTAATTGTACTGAACGCTAACATAGGTGAATATATTATGTTGTTCAGGTCGAAGAAACGTCATTTACCTACTTAGATTTAAGGAGAAGATCGAAATAGCGCGGAATCATTTATATTCAAAATACTTGGTTGTCATGAATTCACAAGAGTTCATCGACTATGCCATTGCTACCGCAAATCGGAAGAGTATAATAATAACAAGTCCACAGCTTAGTGCCGGTACTTATACCGTAAGGACTTGTGTAAGGGTTTCTAACCAACTGCAACGGATAGATATTTAATATAATATATTAAATATCTAGCTGTGTTATATGATACATAATAATATATACATTTAAGAAAGGGGACTGGCGAAACTGGGCTTGGCTATTACAGGAATCGGACAAAATTTAAAATTCACATTATAATTTTTAATAATTATTAGTATTTAAAATAACGTCGGATTCTTTAGCAAAATCATTTCGTACAAAATAAGAAATTATTAACTACCGGTTATACAAAATGTTGTCAGTAGTAAAAATAGTCGTGACTCGTGCGATTCATTCGAATTGTATTTTTTTTGACGACATGTAAAGTAAAAACGAAATAAACGACATATTTACATCATTTGCAAATATTGTTATCTATTTAAGGTATCTTTAAAAATATATATTTGTTACTCAATTATTAAATATTTTGAATTGTAACTGGCAAAATATTTATTGGTTAACCTGGATAGTCTGTGGTGGTTAACTGATTTTTCAAACTGAAACGTCGTTATTCATTCGTGTTTTCGTTTCGGTTGTGTTTTGTGATTAAGTTGTTTCTGATATATTAATCGACTTTTGCTTCGTTTACGGATTTGTTAGAAATATTTTTAGATTTTTAGAAAAAATGTTAGAAATATTTTTTGTCAGAAAACTAACCTCACTTTTAACTACATAATTCCAAATATCTCTGATAACCCAAAGAACAAAGCATAACTTTTTATATTTATAGAATCTGTATGTTCTAATCTACTTTACCCCTTAGATCATTTAGTAAACTTTACCCTCCATAAATAATCAATGTAATGATCATGCCCAAAGTTCTAAGAGACTTGCCAGTCTCCTTTATATATTTAAAATTTTTATTATAGAAATACATATAAAACATAGAAAAACATTAATGACCCCGGCGGGATTCGAACCCGCGACCCCTGGCGCAACATGCTCGGCTTATCCGAGCCATGTACCACTGCGTCAGGTGGTCGTCACGGCGACGGTGATCAGCGCCATATTAATGCTGAGAAAACAGATTTGATTGGGAGGAAATTGGTGTTGGGTTTGCCAAGCTGTGTCTTACAAATTATTCACAGGGTCCAACATGGTAATGTTAATGAGCATTGTAAGTGATGATCCCGCTAATCGATATGTACTTGTCTTCAGGGGTAAATCCTCGGATACTATTTCTCATATATATATATATATATTTGTTTCAGGTATGTCCAAGGTAGAACCTCGTGTTTTTTTTGATGCAAGAAAACAGTTACGCCCCATTGACACACCCTAGGGGGATTACTGGCCAATTTGGTGAATCTGAATTTTCTTTTACCCCACTAAGACTTCACAAAAGCCTTCAGCCACCATAGGAGGATAAGGGGACCACTGATCTGTTGGTAACAGTGTCAAGAACCTCGGGTGTACCTTATACCTACATATAAATAAATATAAAAACTTACGTATAAAAACTAACGATGTTTGTTTCATTCTAACAAAAGTAGAATTAAATGTAATTGTATACAACTGGAAAGAAATTTTAATCTCCTTCTATTTATATAACTACATAATTTGGAGGTTAGCATATAATCTACTCTTTAGCGTTCGATATCATGTACATATTAATTAATTATATGTAGTGTCACGTGTATGCTCAATCATATAACTAGTATTCCGCCCTGGCGTCGTTTGGGGGCACTTGTCTGTGAAGTATTATTTAGAAAATATAAAAAATATGAAACATTTAAGGTCTCTCCGCTCACGCACTCCTATAGGGAGGAATAAACACAGAGGCAGCTGTTTGTCGCGTGTCTATATATATATATATATATATATATATATAGACAACAAATACTTACAAACAATGAAATTATATTTTAGTGTTTCCTAATAAACGTCAAACGCGAATATTCCAGTTAAAAGTTCATATTTCAACTACCAGTTGATGACAAGTTACAGGACAGTCCAGAAACTCGTTCCCAATAGGTTTATCGAGTACTGATACGGAGTACCGTGCCCTTTAGACAAACCAAAGCAGTATCTTAGATCCCTGAGGGAACGGGATTCAGACAAAGGATATGCGACAAAAGTTACGCAGTGACGCCGGCTCGACGCTACAGTTATTGTGTAGGTAACTGTTTATTTTAATTATAGGGTTCCGTACCTGAAAAGAAACAAAGGAACTTTGGTAGGATCCCTTTGATGTCCATTTGTAGACCCTTTTTTGAAGAGCTCTGAAAAAAACACACTTTTAAATTAATAAAAGAATACAAAAACGGTTGCGTATATTTTATTTGCGATGGCACAGTCAGAAAAAGCTAAAGAAGGCCTAAAATTGGTAAGATCTGAGCTGATCTGAGCTTTATAAAAAGGCATAAAATTGGTAAATTTAAATTATATTACTAAACACCGGTATAACCTTTACAAACTTCAAAACACAATACAATTTCTTGAAGTTGGTGATAGGACGAAATCACGACTTCATAAAGTTTAGTTTATTTTTAGCATTTTAGTTCAGTGTTTTTAAGTCGGTTCTTTTGAGGTGACAAATGTTTATTAGGATCTCTAAATCGTTCTATGATCCCTAAATCTAGGCATTGATTGGAGGTATCTATATAACAGAGCTTTGTCTATGTTCATAAAGCCTGCTGATGATGATGAACTGTCATTGTCCTGAATGGAGTCAAAAATATCTAGCTACTTGTTAGGTAATTTGAATTAGTATCTATTTATTTACTGCTCTGCTGAGCTATCTAAATTACTTTAAATAAATACCAAATTATTTGAATTTGGGGTATTTCAATTATGCCATAATATGTATTTGGGTATACACATTAAAACTATCATTGTTTTAGTGTTAACTTTATTTGAAGAATATTTTAATTTGTAAAACATCAAATGTTATGTTGTAACTTATCACTTATAGCAGTTTAGTACCTAATTGAAATATTGAAATGGATTAGATATTTATAACTAGCTGGTGTCTGCGACTTCGTTCGCATAGCTTAGTAATATCAAAGTGATTTGCTATTGTTTGCCTGCAGTGTGCCGAAATTCCCGTAGGATTAAGCGATTTTACCGCAGTAAAAAGTGTTTTTGATGTTGATCAGGTTTAGTATCTACTCGTATATACCACAAAAAGTCCAGTAGTTTCGGAGATTAGCCCGGACAAACAGACAAACAGACAAAAAAATTGAAAAACATCAACAACACACAACAACAAGTTCGGTAAATGGATTGAATGAAGTTTCAGCGACTGCTAGGGTAGTGTCATCAAGTGACTTCTCTGTTCCTTTGGAGGTTTGTTACTTCACTTTCGTTCTTAGCTTAGAAGTATCTTTCTTCTAAAGATGACAAATTTAATATGACGGCCGAAACGTCCACCTTTTTTTAATGCGTTATTTATATCCTCCACCAATTTGGGGACCTATTCTACCTGATGAAGAATCCTGACTGATGTTCTGCTTTGCCTTTGTAAATTTTACCATGACACGTTTAATGAATAATTTTTTGAGAACACTGGGAATAGGGAAGAGGACAATAATTCAAATTTTCAAAGAGAAATACGGACCATCAAACTCAGAAGATAATGCTTTAATTACATCGAAAAGGACAAGAAAATTGTTGGCGTTGAAAATCACAATGATGCTCAAATTGGCAATCACATTTATGTATATTACTTAAGAAAAGGATATCCTACACGATATAAGTTAATGTTTTCGTTAAAAGAGGTAAGTTTATTTTTTTGTGGTAAATCATGCCTATGAAAGCTTTTGAAATCGATAGGTTTTAGATTTTAAAAATCTGACAAGCAAAATATCCTGCTTGAATGCTACGTCAAGTAATAGTAGTTTATGCAACTGTCATATAATGAAGGGTATTAAAACACGAGTGGAATTTTTGAAACGAGCGATAGCGAGTTTCAAAATAGTTAACAAGTGT
>LUGF01019291.1:15550-29000 GCA_001625245.1 Calycopis cecrops | reverse complement strand
ATCGTGGTTCATATGCGAAAGGTATCGACTTCAAGGTCAGTGACGTCAGCCGAGCGACACTCGCAAGTCATATGCCACGCGGTGACCAAGAAATATGTTTATAACATGGGACAAAGGAATTTTATCTAATTATTTTTGTATTCTTTTTTCTTTCATAAATCGAATGTACTATTGATTCTGAACCAAACCTGAAAATTTGGCCGGTGACCAAAAAATAACCCTGTATATAGATGAATTATTACAGAAATACTACATTTTATTTCTTGAGAAAATAACTTTTTGAGCCATCACGATTTTTGATTAAAATTTGTTGGTGGTAAAACCTTACTAAAACCTCGTAGATGTGCAGAGCATCTTTTGAAAAAAAATGCGATTCTTAAGATAAAGTTTTGGGAGCACGTTTTTCTTCACAACAAAACAAGCTAAATAATATAAAACAGAATAAGAAAAAAACTGGACCATGTCACGCCCTCCTTTTGATAGCGTGATGTAGTCAAGTTACCAGAGTTGTCTTGAGATCAAAATCTGTTCTTCTGATCCTACATCTTTCTCCGTTCGATTAGCTGCACCAAGGTTGCTGGGACGCAGATCAGACTACAGAGTCCCACTCTACTACAGAGCCTTAGTGTTTTCTAAACATGTTCCTGAGGAGCCTGCGAGCCTTTCTATAATAGAAAGGCTTTTTCTATACAGCGCACAATGGTGTGCACAGACACAAGTGCAAGTCTCTATCCTCTCTACTATCCCGATGGAGCAGTTCGACACGACTGATGACGTCATAACCTTTGACTGACGGCTTTACATGCAGTTGCGGGTGAAAAATCATAGAAATTTCCGATTAATAAATAGCACAGATTAGTAAAATATCTTACCTTGGAACCGTTTTGTTGTAATTTTGGATCTGATGACCACAATAACCGATCAGTTGTGCTCCAAGGGAGAAGCCAATTAAATGAAGAGTGTTCACGTTCAGGCTGTTATTCAAAGAGCTGTCCGATAATTCATTCAAGGCGTCACCACACTGAGCTCCGACCTGAATTAGAGAAATATTCAAAATTAAGCAGTACTGTCATTACAGTATTACGTAAGCACTAAGGGCGAGAGCACGTACGCTACGTTTAGCGTCGGCGATCAGCGATTTTAGGCCAGCATCGATGCTGCATCACGATTTAGCGACTCACTGTGTCCGGTCGCGGTATCGTGATCGCGCGTTTTAGCGAATGCTCCGATGTTCGATAAGCAACACTCACAAAAAAAGAAGAAAATACTAAAATAAACCACATAAACATCTATATAATAAAATTTTAGGAAAGTCAAAACTGTACATTGAATATTTTTTTTAAAGAATGCTTGATCTACAATCATTATCGAGGCAAAAATATAGTTTTTAAAATTTTTGTTTGTTTGTCTGATTGTCTGTGTTTAGGAGGAGTTCAGTGACATACACACAAGAAATAAATATATGAAGATTAAATTATTAACTTTAAAAAAATACAAATATTTTGGCTCGGTAGTCACTTGCTCCAGGTGATGCTACTCGTCCCATAAGCAATAAAAAGAAAAAAAAACGAATGAAACGTTTTTTTTTGTTCTCAAATTGAAACTATTCAAATTTTATCCGACCTCCAAAAATAAGGTTATCACATCGCCGGCATTTTATCTACCCCTAAAGGATTAATATTAAGCGACTGTGAACAACGTTAATCGAGGTCAGGATCATTTGCTTCGCCTGAGTTTGGCTAAACCGCTCATTCAAGTGATTGCCACACGGTGGCACGTGGAGATGGGAGGAGAAAGAAGAGCAGCGCACCCTCCGTGCGGATATCTGAGGGCGGCCGTAATCATGAAAACGAAATGGAGGAGTTGTGACGGTAGAGAGAATATTGACATAATAATATTAAGTACTAATGTGGTTTTACAGTCCCAATGAACTTGAAATTATTATATTTAACGTGAACAACAAAACAAGCTAAATAATATAAAACAGAATAATTGTGTAATAATTGTGTAATTGTCACATGCAAGTTAAATAGGTACAGAAATAAGGTCAGATGAGGTGAAGTAATTAGGAGACAATATGTAAAAGTTCTATTATGTCCTGTAGGGACATATAAATCGACCCTACCCGTGAATAGTTAGTTCTTGATTTTTTTTCCTTGGGTCCACTGGGCGTGTAAATTCAAAAAGTAGACCGGATCAGCCTCCTGCGTATAATCAATTTTTTTTCCATAAAAACGGCTTTTCTTGAATAACTCGGTTATTTTTGATTTCACAGCATAACCGTAAGGACAAAAAATGTAGGAAATTTGTTTTTCTACAAGTTTAGTTCTTACAATTTTTCTTCTAGGATTGATATTTTGTAAATTCAATTTGAAAAATATATTCACAGGTCCAAGTCTATAATGGCTGGTATATCCTGTAGTTGATGTATTTGCTAATACAATGCGACAGGACCAAGAATGTTCAACGTATCTGTAAAGAGTTGAGTAAAATTTTAAACTTACTACGGTCGCGCGTGGAATGGCCTCCAGGTACGATGAGAACCAGTCAGCGCCAACTGCCCCCGCCGCTTCTACTGCCCAGTCCAGCAGTATAACGTTATAGTTGTTACAACCTATATAACTTTTTAAAATTGCTTGAGAACAATTAGCCGCACTATTTTCTGCAAACCCAAACGTAAATATCACAGTCGGTCGGCTGTTCTCGAAACACTCCGAGTCTAGTAGCGCCAGAGGGCTGGCCAGAGGATACGACTCATTGACACTCATGCTCCTAGAAAAAATAACTTATATCAATGATGCTAACATAATTTCGCCTTTCATTTGTTTTTCTTCTTTTTGTACAGCTGCCTGGTAAACAGCTGTCAGAGCTACGTTTTTTTTACAGTATAGGAGTACAAACGAGCAGTCGGAGCCACTTTCATGACTACTGACGCCCATAGACATCCACATTGACGTTATACAGAAGTGATGCCCTCTTTCCTCCTCCTCACTCCACATGGGCCACCGGCTACTCACAAACCGTAGGAAACGCGACAGTGAAGCTGTCACTTTTACGCTGGTTTCATGTAAGCAAGAGGTACCTCCCCGGTCGTGCCGGCCCAATTTCTCTGCAATGCAGCAGGCCACTACCTCCTACTCTACTCTACTCTACTCTTGCTACGATGTCAGAGTTACGAACTAGGAGAGGTCTGACTGTGTTCAGACTTGGAAGATTTGGAATTGTCTTGCATAGTAAAAATAATGAGTGCGAGATTCTTATCAACATCACCAGCGTATCCACCACGATACATACAACACTTAAGGCATAACACATGTGGACAACTCACCCGCAAAACAAAGTGAAATTTGCTGAAAAGGCGACATCCAGACACTGGAGTAAAACTAAAAAAAAAAAAACAATACGTTTAGTACATAACAAGTCAAGCGATAATAGACTATATCTATTTAAAAAAGAATTTTGTTAAACCTTTTTTAAATTGTACTGATCGATAGCGTATTCGATTATAAACTGTTCAGGTCAAATAAACGCCAATTAGATTCATGGAGAAGACCGATATAGTAGAATCATTTGTTAAAAATACTTGGTTATCGCGAACTCACAAGAGTTCATAGACCGTACCATTGCCCGCGCCAATCAGAGACAATATAATACCTAATTATATCTGTGGACTTATTACACTACGTTAGTCTAGCCCCGAGCTAAGTACCGTAAGGACTTGTGTTACGGGTACTAAACAACGGAAATGTAATTAAAATATTTTTATAAATTTAATTTTTATTTAAGATTTTTATTTAAGATTTTTATCATAGAAGTATTAAAATACATAGATAAATCCATGAACAAGGCGGGATTCGAACCCGCGACCCTTGGCGCAACATGCTCCGCTCTCGGGCTCTGTACCACTGCTCGAGTATGTGCGCCGTGGTTAGTATTATATCAATACGGAGAAAAATTATGATCTCGGTAAAAGGTAATATGTATTCGTCTTAAGGGGTAAATCATCGGTTACTATTTCTCACACATATATATATGCTAGCTTCCGCCCGCAGCTTCACTCGCGTGGATTTCGGACTTCAAAAATCTCTATAAATTTTAACTTATTATGTTATTGTGATATGCAAGCTACATTACTGTAAAGTTTCATGAAAATTGGTTCAGTAGTTTTTGTGTGAAAGAGTAACAAACATCCTTACAAACTTTCGCATTTATAATTTTAGTAGGATACAGTATGTCTGGTTACCGATGTCGGAGACTTTAAGGGGATGAAATATTATGTTTTTTATCCACAAATTTCTTTTCGATTTTTTTCCCTCCACCTATATAATTAAATGGCAGCCATTTTGTTTTTTTTTCGCGTCGAAGCCCGGGCGCTAAGCATTCATAATCATTGCTATCGATGTAGACGTCCTAGGAAGACGAAAGATGTCTCAATTGAAAATTGATAATGTAGACAATCAACAAATGCTACATTTAATTGCACATCGTTTTCATAAAAAAAGAAAAAAGGATTACAATAACAAAAAGCCTTTCTTTTTTTCCTATTTTTTTTACATTTTTATCTGTTCCAGTAAAACTAAACTGACAAGCTACATTTGTTTCTTGTTTACTTGTAGTACAAGACATCCTAAAAATAATTAAATTTACATCTTGGTTCTAACTACGATAGTTTGGAAATTATGAATATTCGAACAAGGTAGTATTTCTAACCGTAAAGTAGAAAAGGAGAAATAAAATACAATAAATAGATTAGTTAGTTAGTTAGTTTGGTTTATTTTGCTAAATAATAATTATTCTATTACAGCCACGATTCAAAGTGACCCCCATTGTGCTGCAGACAAGCTGTTGCACTAATAGACACGTGTTGTGTAGCTCTTTGTATCATTGCTTGGTCCGCCCTCATGTCATCCACAACTTCCATAATTTTTTGTATTAACTCTTCTCTGGTGTTTGGTACGGTCACATAAACTCTTTGTTTCATTGTGCCCCACAAGAAAAAATCAAGGGGCCTCAAATCTGGGGAACGCGGTGGCCAGGCGACCGGTCCACCACGTGCAATCCACATTGAATATTGATTGCTCAAGTAATTTCGAACGTATACTGAGAAGTGTGCCGGACCTCCATCCAATTGCATGATCATTCTTAACCTATACGCTAATGGTAGTTCCATTAGTGCGTCTTGGTATTCTGTTCGCAGAAACTCCAAAAACATTGGGCCATTTAATGTAGCGGGCAAAATAAGAGGCCCAATCAAAATGTCATTAATCATTCCAGCCCATACATTTACCGAGAATTGGTGTTGAGAACTACTCGGTCTCACGGCATGCGGATTTTCGTGTAACCATAGATGCTCGTTCCGGTGGTTTGTGTATCCTGACCTAGTAAATGTCGCTTCATCGGTCCACATTATCGTTTTAAAAAAGTCAGGTTCAGTCAAGTCTTGTACTCTTCTGAAATGTTATGGGTGTAATCCTTCCCGTTTTAACATCTTCCACACTGTCCATTTCGATAAACCAAGTCTAATTGTAATGCGTCGAACACTCAATTCTGGGTCTAGAGTTATTAACTTTAACACCTCTTCCAGTGGCGGCGGAAGGCGTGGGCGGTGTGGGCGAAGGCCCACGGCCTCGCGGTGCCTAGGGCCTCGCACCCGGGCGGCGCCTCAAGGCGCAAAAGAAAATTATAAAAGTATATAAAGTAAATAATATACTTCACATGATTATAATAAGTATTTGAAAATAGTCAACGTAAAGATATTCGACTACTCGAAGTACGAACGAAACGAAATAAATGAATGAATAAATAATGTATAAATTGCTTTTTCTGACAAAAAATAAAACTATCCGGTTAGGGTCTCGCGCCTCGAATTCTTAAAGAGAAATCATAAAAGTATACAAAATCTATTGAATGTAAACATGGTTGATCTTTAATACATTACAAAATTCGTTTAAATTATTTTTTAAATTATATAGGTAATACTCTCTTTTTCATACAATCTGAGGGGCCTCGCAAATGTATCTCGCCCACGTAAAATTTTGGTCTTGCGCCGCCACTGACCTCTTCTACGTCTTGTAGGGACACCAAACGAGTACGCTCATTAGCGGGTATTCGGATTCCATTTTCGGCGAGATTCAGATACAGCCTGACGAATGTGCGAGCATGAATCGGCGTAGGCTTATTGGGGAATCTTCTCGCATACTCTCTCACCGTAGCGTTAGCGTTCCCGTTGCAAAAGCCATAAACAAAATGGATGTTGGCCAAGTCTTGGCTCGAGAACCTACGATCTTCCATTTTAGTTAACAAAAATCAAGTAAAACAACAAAACACCGCACAATATGTTGGCACAAAAGAATGTAATCACAACGCTAGTATGTAGTCTTCTTCACAGCCGGGAAGGCTGGGAGGTCCGCGGGCCCCGAGGCGAACCTCATGCCCAGGCAATGCTCGCGGGGGGAAATATCCCCTCGGTAATGGAATCCTGCATTGTGAAATGCAGTTTTCAATCTGCATGGAGAGGATAAGACGAATAAGTATCGGCTATGAGTAGCCTAGGCTACAAGACAGTAACTATGACTGTTGGGTGTGGTGTGTAGTGCTTGAGATGTGTTTGGTGCTTGTAAATGGGTGTGCTGGTGTTACCTTAGTCCTACAAGCCAGACTCGGTTGCCCTATGGATGATTGAGCGGTGGCAGTAATATCGCGGGCTAAGAGCTCTCGCTCACGGACGGACGGCCGTGCGTACCCGCACGGCCGTCCTGAGGTCGCGCATGAAGAGGCGCGAAGCCATGCAGGTGAGCGTGTGGTCCGTTGTCCGCCCTGTCAAACATGGCGGACGACAACCGGGTCACAAACTCTCCCACCGACTCCGTCCCCAAATCGCGCGCGATTGTGCTATTCCGGACGTAGCGGTCTGCTCCCACGATTGCTCTGCATGAGGGCTAGGTTCTGTTGCGCTTGCAGTCGCTTTCTTTGAGTAGGCGAGGCTAACGCATACCACGCGGAGGCAGCGTACGTGAGACGTAGATGCCTCCGCGTGGTGCGTAACGGTAACCCGGATGACGACACCGGCCGCACCAACGCACGGGAAGCTCTCGCCTGGTTGATCTGACGATCAACCTGCGAGCCCATACGCAGCGAACGGTCAATGCTACACCCGAGGTACAGCACCGGGGATCTCCAAGACAGCTCCTGGCCCCTCAACGTTAACTGGCCCGGCATGTCGCGCTTTCGGCTGACGAATAGAGAAGCCGTTTTCTCCACGTTGACGGACATTCTCCAATTATCTAGCCACTCCGGTAGGCTATCAAGAAGCCGCTGCATTCACGCGACCGCGAGGTTTGGCTTGCGAGACGATGTGAAGTAGTCGTTGTCATCGGCAAACAGCGCGAGCAGCACATCCTCCTCTCCCTCTCCCAAGCGATCACTGAGGGTGGGGATGTCGATGATGTAAGCCGCGTACAGACATGGCGAGAGACAACTGCCTTGCAATACTCCTGCGCGCACCTCCCTAGGGGTCGAAAGTTGTTGCTCTACCGATACGCGAAAAGTCCGGCCGTGTAAAAAAGACGCTACTAACTTAACCATCGCGTGCGGGACGCCGGCATCCACCAACTTGAACACACAACGCTAGGCGAGGGGCGACTGACTACCTGCTAATTCCCGATGCATCTTTAGAAACGGTTTTTTATCTCTCTCAGTCCTGAACGCGTCCCTTCTTAACATGCTGTAGTAAAAAAGAACTTGTCTGTTTAAAGATACGCCTTAGTAATTACTGGAAATGGGGAGTCGTAGTTTATTAATTATTGATTTTTCTGTTTTTAAGGGTCTTATTCCAACCGTCACTATTTTTAAACTATCGTACTTAGAACGAAGATGTATGCAGATGAACAGATAAAAATGTAAAAAAAATAGGAAAAATAAAAGGTTTTTTGTTATTGTAACCCTCTTTTCTTTTTTTATGAAAACGATGTGGAATTAAATGTAGCATTTTTTGATTGTCTACATTATCAACTTTCAAATGAGACATTTTTCGTATTCCTAGGACGTCTACATCGATAGCTATGATTATGAATGGAAATGAAAAAAATCAGAAAGCAATTTGTCGATAAAAACATCATATTTCATCCCCTTAAAGTCTCTGACATCGGTAACCAGACATACTGCATATATATATATATATGTATATATAGTATGTATATATATATATTTTATTTGTTTCAGATAGGTTCAAGAACCTCGGATTTTTTTTAATGCGGGGAAAACAGTTACGCTGCATTAGCACACCCAAGGCGGGTTACTGGCTAGACTGATCTAAGCAGCATGGTAGAATTCTGAATTTTCTTTTAGTAGAAGAACTTCCCCACTAAGACCTCACAAAAGCCCTCAGCCGCCGGAGGATGAGGTGACCACTGATTTGTTGGCAACAGTGTCAAGAACCTCGAGTGTACCTTAAACATGTAAATAAATATAAAAACTTACCTATAAAAACTAACGATGTTTGTTTCATTCTAACAAAAGTAGAATTAATTTAATTTAATTGTAGACAACTGAAAATAAGTTTTAATCTCCTTCTATTTATATGAATTTGGAGGTTCGCATGTAATCTACTCTTTATCGTTCCATATCTTGTACATATTAATTAATTAATTGTACTATTACGTGTATATGCACAATCATGTAACTAATATTCCACCCTGGCGTCGTTTGGGAGGCACTTGTCTGTGAAGTATTATTTTGAAAATATAAAACAATAAACAAAAATATAAAACAATAAAAAAAATCTCCGCGCACGCACTCCTACAGGGAGGAATAAACATAGAGGCAGCTGTTTAGCCGAATGTGGCGTGTTAATTGTAGGCATCAAATACTTACAAAGAATGAAATTATATTTTAGTGTTTCCTAATAAACGTCAAACGCGAATATGCCAGTTAAAAGTTCATATTTCAACTTCCAGTTGATGGCTTACAGGTCAGTCTAGAAGCTCGTTCGTCTCTAGAACTCGTCTGCCTGACACGGAGTGTCGTGCCCGTACGACAAACCAAGGCAGTATATTAGAACCCTAGGGAACGGCATTCAGACAGAGGATATGCGACAAAGACCGGCGTCGACGTTACAGTTATTGTGTGGGTAACTATTTATTTTATTTATAGGGTTCCATACCTGTAAAGAAACAAAGGAACTATGGTAGGATCCCTTTGATGTTCATTTGTACATCCTTTTTCGAAGAGCTCTGAAAAAAACATACTTCTAAATTAATAAAAGACTACAAACATGGATGCGCATATTTTATATGCGTTGACACACGGAATAGATAAACAAGGTTGGAAAGGAAATGTGGGCGGAGCCGGCGCGCCGCAAGTATGATTAGATAATCATACTTGAAACGAAACACGAATGTGCTTTTAGTCGCTCTTGCAGTGTGATTGTGACAAGAGCTGCGTAAAATTTGTTTAAAATGCCATGTTGCGCTATTATTATTTGTAAAAATAAAAGCCAGACGTCATGTATTAAGCAAGGAGGTATTTTTTTTCATAGGTAATTCGAAAAACTTAGTCTAAAGTATTTTTTTTCAAAAATGTATTTTATATTACGTGATTACCGATCAAAATAAAAATATTGCAAACAAATAGAAAAAAATATACATTGTCTGTTAAGTACGCAAGCAATTCACGCAACGCTATATAGCGTGTACTATCTATATAGCGTGCAGTGTATTGTATTGAGACGATACTTTCACAAGTAGACGCATCGCATGGTTTGGGCTTTGTTTTTGGGAGTCCTTGGCAACGAATAAGAGATGTGACTTATTCGATAAAAAATTCGATAAATTGGATTTTTGTAGAAGTGAACAAATTCTATTGACTAATTAATTTAGTACGAATATAATATAATATATTTTTCACAATTTTTTTATACATTTTACTATTTTAGATTTCCAAAGGAACCTAATATTTATTCGAGAGCAATGGATGAATATAAAGGGTAGAAATAATTGGTTCCCTACAATAAGAAGTACCATTTGCTCGGAACATTTTAATGAAGACGATTTTCTCATAAAAAATCTGGTAATCGATATTTAAAACCAGGGATTATTCCTGTTATAAAAATTGTACATATTGTAACAGACACTCCCGTAAGTCTTCTCAAACTATATTAGTATTATTTTATTACAACCTTCAAGGAAATATAAATCACATGGTTTGGTTTTCTAAAATTAATTAAATTTAATTACATTACAGCATTACAACATTACACATTACAGCAAATTGTTCATTCCAAAGAAACAACTGATACCAATTTAGCTGCTTCCTCTTCTCGAGTATATACATCAATGAATAGACGAACACCAGACGTAAATATCTCAATTTTAAATAAATAAACATTCACATTATAAATCAATAAATTTTAGTATAGTGATAACATCTTGTTTTTACCCGACTGCCAAGGAAGGGTACATGTTTTTCGCGCGTATCTTGTATGTATGTAATATTCTTTATTACCTTATATCTCTAGAACCGCTTAACGAATTTACATATTTGGGGTATCGTTAGACTCGTCATAGCAGCCCAAGTGTTCTTAGATAGGTGAGGTTAAATAAAACCAAACATGGCGGCTATGCTACGCTATTGAACTTCAGTTCAATAATTATTTTTTTTTGTCTAATACTACAATATAGTCAAATTGAAGGGCTTAATAAAAGGATTTCAAAAAGGTATCTCATTATTATCACAACTGTAATACAAAAAAAATATACAATGACAAAAAAAACATTTTTCGAGTGCTTACTGCCTTACTAATATTATAATGCAAAAGTAACTCTGTCTACCTATTAATCTATTACGCCTAAACGACTACAGTAGTTTTGATTAAATTTGGTACAGATTAAAAATAAATAAATGCGTTTGAAATAAGGAATTTGTCTGTTTCTCCGTTAGTCTGTTTATCCAGGCTAATATCCAAAACTACTGGACGGAATCAAATGAAATTTTTTGTCGTGTATAGATACTAAGCCTGGTCAAAGTTTTTAATTTTTTTTTGTCTGTGTGTTTGTTTGTCTGTCTGTCCAGGCTAATCTCAGAAACTAATGGACGGATCAAAACTAAATTAGCGCTGCAGGCCTGTTCATATTGACCTCAGAAGGAAAAACAACCAATGTCGTATTAAAAAAAACACTTAATTAAAATTGGATGGAATTTCGGCACATTGCAAGAAACAAGAACCATTTGATAGAATAACCACTGATTATAATACAAATACGCTATGCGAACAAAGTCGCGGGCGCCAGTTAGTGTTTTATAAAACTGACTGACTATCTTATGCCAGCCGCTTGGGCATGGTCACGAAGTTATTCGATGGCCTGTAAATGCCATTGGCGTAAAGAGTCATGCAGCGAGGAACAATACTGAATCACACTTTAGTATTGCCAAAATGTCTTTTTCTGTTCTGACTGTCGATTTTTAAAATAAAATTACAGTACCCTCATAAATTTTTTCATAAAAACGGAATTCAATTCACATATGTCTGAAGATTGAATAACACAATTAAATTGGTCTTATCTTAGTTATTAAGAATATATTTAAATTGTATACTGTAGGTAAACATGCTCCAGTATAAAGTGTCCTATTTAAATAGTTGTCTTATTGGCTCCGTTGTCTTATGGAAAAACTCAGACACAAGATGAATACACGATGACTCAAAATATATTACAACTGCGTTAATAAGACAATTGAGTCAAAAACTTAAGTGAGTCAATAAGTCAACTGAAATAATACAGACACTTCATACCGGAAGTCTTTACAATCAACAATTTAAATGTCAACTATTATTAATAACTAATTAAATACCTAATTATAATTAATCATGCACAAGGTGCATTGGTGAAAACGGGAGGAGGGCAAAGCACATGCGTATGTGGATGTTGATGGGCATGGAAACCAGATGGCATGGACCAGTAGAATAGGAAAATAAAACAACGTGATATTAAGTAATAAATTATATAATATGGTATGTGCATAGTGCGTGACAGCCTTTAGAGATTAGTATAATGTTATAGTAAAAGTAAATATCCATCAATATCTTTATTTTTTCATGTTTCTCATAAAATATACTTATTCGTCAATAATGTATAAATTGTTTCATAGATCTAAGTACATTTCTTTATTATTATCACAAAGGTACCTAAATGAGAATTACTTTGCCCTACTCTTGCTTACAATGCAATTAGTGAGGGACAGAAAAGAGGTACAAGTACATACAGTCTTTAAAATATTTGAGCTACTTCACGAAGCTAGTAAACCTTCTGGTCCTTTACCAAATGGAGGCTCTGCAAAAGTACTTAAGTAGAAGTTGCCTCTAGCCCTGAAACAAATATATCAGTTACTTGTCTTTGCTTGGTAAATGTTGATCTGGATTATGTTTATGTTATAGGTATATTTTTTTAGTATTATTTATTCCTGTATCAGTTGAGCGTTTCGCAACATTCATAACCCATGTGCAATAGAGAAATCATTGTTTTATATAAGAGTTACTTCACACATCCCATTTTTTCTTTCTCTACTTTATGATTGACTAGCTGTACCCTGCGAGCGTTGCTATGCCTTCTGTCGAAAAATTCTTACTATCCGTTGTCCTATAATCCTTTTTCCCATGGCAACGAAGCATTTTCCCGCGGCTTTAAATGGTAAAATATATTTCCAGATCAGGAGCTTATTCAAAACAAACACATCTTTCTCTTTTATAATATTAGTATAGAATATACTAGGAATGCCGATACAACACAAAAATACTATATGCATACTTGGTAAGTTTTTTTTTATTACATTGGAGGGCAAACGAGCAGCCGGAGCCATTTTCATGACTACCGACGCCCACAACATCTTTTTTCCCTCCTTTCTCCTCCCACCTCCATGGGCCACCGGCTAAGTCAGCCGGCAGTCTCGTGTAAGCGAGAGGTGCCTCCCCGGTCGTGCCGGCCCAAATCGACTGCATGCAAGCATGCAGTGTGCCACTACCTCATACCTAAAGATTACCCTCAGAATCATTGTCAATCACTGACAAAAATGTTTTAGGAAGTTGAATTATGAAAACTATTTGAATGGCGTATGTGCTCACCGCGTATCAGTCAACAGTCCCACATATATAATGTCATCCTGCTCCGGTTTGTCCTTCATCGCCGCCCACTGGGCACACGTCTCGTTGGGCGCGGCTTGGAACGCGGTGGGATGATATACCGTCTGGGTGTAGTATAAGACCGCGTCGTTGTGGTCACATGAAACTGAAATGCAAATTAGAGCCACCCCACACATGCTTACAACTACGGCGATCAGCGATTTAGTCGCCTGGCTGTATACAGGGTTATTTTTTGGTCACCGGCCAAATTTTAAAATAACAAAGTAAACAGCATTCCAGGTGTGCTTTAAATTTTATCGTCTAATTGTAATATTTTGTTAA
>LUGF01019288.1:106296-116373 GCA_001625245.1 Calycopis cecrops | reverse complement strand
AAAAAAAAAAAAAAAGACAGCAAAAACAGTATCTGCATAGTCTTACCTCTTACCTCTCTATCGCTTGCTCTACGCTCTCGCTTGCGTGCGTGACAGTTTAGCGCGTGCAACCGGCGCGGCGTTCGTAGATAACACGTCACACTTTGCGTATTTCGAATAGCGTGTCGAAAAACGATCAAACGTCGCCCGCGTATCGGGATCGCAAAGTAAACGTTGGACTCGCAAAGTCAATTTTGCCAAATGGGACAGCGCAAATATTGGCTTTCGGGTTTAAGTCCGAAATTAATTATGCATTCGGGGTGCGTCGGTGTTTGCGGAGCTAGTTTTAGTCATCATCATTTTACGATAGACCTATATGGTGTGAGCCAGTTACATTTTTGAACGAAAATATAGACTTATATATAAATACAGACTTATATTTGTGGATAAATATGAGCCACTTACATTTATAGACGAAAATATATTGACATATTGGCAGTTCCTAAAAGCGAGAGGCATTAAATTAAACCACATATGCTATAAGTGCCTACAGTTAACCCGGCGAGGATGTGGTGAAAATAGTTACATAGAGGATGTCGAGGGTCTATTTGACCCTGTATTTCAAAACGTTTTAAATAACATTTTTTTTAATTTTTTCAAGTAAAGTTAATAAGTTTTATGTAAATTAGTAGCTATATTTATGATTTGATAAATAAAACACGCATATGGTAATGCAAAATGTTATATTTAAATCGATATTGGCAAACTACAAAAAAAGATAAACATTTTTAACAACATTAGTTAGTGAACACTAAAATAAAAAAAAAGAGAAAATTTCTCTTATCAATTAGTTTAATTTGGCACTTAATGCAGATATCAATCAGTTTCACGTTCAGTCTTATAATGATTTTTATTCTACCATGTCAGTAATGTCTGCGAATGAAGCATAATTTTGGCAGAACGAAACAGCGTGTTCCGGACAAATATGTTTATGGCATTCGCTACAAACATTTGCTGTCTTACGATGGCGAGCATATGGACACACTTGGCACCTTTTTCGAACACCTGCAACTCGGGCTGGTGCTTCTGTATCAGCTTCTCCATTGAATTCCCTGATCCTCTTGCGTAGATGTATGTACAGTTGAGGTGTATCTTTACGGCTCTTCAAGTGTTCGCTAAGAGACCTACCTAATGTTTTTTTTAATTACGACAGCTTTGGTTTGTTGCTGTGTTATATCCATGTATAATATAGGCGTTAATTTAGGTAAAAAACATTTTTGAAGTATCGCATAAAATGTAACGCCGTGGTTGTGGCGGGGTCATATTGACCCTTTTTGACTACATTTACGTGTAACTCCCGTCGCTGGCGGTGGCCGACTAAATATCGGCGCTCGTCGTACGCGCAGGTTCCTTAGCAACAGCTACTGAGACGCCCAATACCCTACTATCGCGGAAAAAAAACTGCACACGAATAAAATTTGTTAGGGTCAAATTGACCCCTCCACAGCCTCGCCGGGTTAAACCGAAAATATTAAAAAAAAGATTAAGTTACGAAAATACTTTTTCAAACAAGTTAAATAGCGAAAAAATGTAGGCATGCTTGTATCGGGTGATCACAACGAACGGCAACCTCGCACGGGGTGAACCCGGCCGGCATACTCGCTATCAGCTGACCTACAGCGTGTACGAAGTGAGAAAGAGCTTTAAAAAATTATTGTGGTTAAACTATTGCTCAGATTGATCTGATTTTTATTGTGCAGCCTGGATATTATACACTAAATATATGATTTCATTTAATGTCTCTCGCTTTTATCAACCTTGTATATGAGCCACTTACATTCGCCGGACCAGGTGGGGGCTCAGAAGGGGGCTGCAGGCCCAGGTTTAAGGCTTAAGGGCCTTAAGACCATTTTTGGACCCAAAAAAAGACTTCTCAGGGTATCCAAGCCCTGGGTCCCGCAAGAGCTTAATCCGCTGCTTACATTTATCGACGAAAGTATGAGCCACTTGCATTTTGTGGACGAAAGTAAGAGCTACTTACATTTACGGACAAAAATGTATGCCATTTATATGAGCATTTAGTAAGATGTTTTTGTTTTGCTCGTATGCCTATTAGTAAGAGGTTGTGCCACGCATTGCACCCTAATCGGGCTGGCACCACAGGGAAGGTAACTCGTTGTCCTCTATGCGGATATCTATTACCAAATACTATAAAAAGTCCACCTAGGTTGAGTACGTGTAACGCTATGCAAGACTGAGTCTCACTCCGGAATTCACCTTGTCGTTTAAACGCGCTAAAGAAGTTATATCTCACACGTAAATGTCACTGTCATTTGTGACAGCTGTCAAAATGTCTTTTGTTACGTCATCAAAGAAACGTTTCCTTTCTCTCGTCTCTTTCAAAGACGGCTTTGTGATGAACATGTATATATAAAAACGGGCTTTCCGTCTGTTCAATATTTCTTTCATCGGGGCTTAAGCTGGCTTATCTGATTGTACTGTATCGAAATTGATTTCCACAATAAAAACGGATTGGGATGACTCGGATATTTGTGGATTACGTTGTTTTAAATGTCGACGCCATCTTATTGTCTGTGGATTATTTTTGATGTATTGTAATTGAGAATAATTCTGTTCATCGGAATGGAAGACTTGCAAGATTCGGATGAATGAATTCAGCTGTTTAGTCTTCTATATTCATCAAGAATATAGTGACAGTTGTGTTGTCGCGTTTCGTGCGGTGTGTAAGTAGCTGGTGGCCTATGGAGGGAGGAGGAGGATAGAGGCCAATGCATCTGTATTGCCTCTGTGCGATGTGAATGGGCGTCGGTAGTCATGGTAACGGCTCCGACTGCTCGTTCGACCTCTTACACTTTAAAAAAAACATGTCTGTTACCCAGTATACAATGATGATATCAGAAGACCCACAACATCCAACCAACAAACAAACAAAAACAAATTAAGTGAGGATTTGAACAATGAACAGAAATCCGCACAACTCGGTAAAGTGCACTCGTCGAAACAACGTTTATTTTTAATTAATATTTAATTTAGGACGTATTCTGAAGCTCTTCGTAACGTATGCTGTCCTGGTATGTTGAATATTATAGGAGGGTAGGTACCCCTCGCCCTTAAGTGACTGTGCTGTCGCGTTTCGTGCGGCTTGTGAGTTTCCGTTGGCCCATTGACGGATAGACATAGACACGAGCGATTGGAGACGCAACGGACCGGGGGAAAAGAGGGCAACGCATCTGCATTGCGTCTTCAACCGCTAGGGTCCAAAAAGGCTTTGTGTTTTTTGAGATTAGTGACGTATTATCTATCGAAATAACTATACAAGTCATAATCATATTTGTATATGAGGGCGAGAGGTACCTCCCAGGTCGTGCCGGCCCGGCTCGTCGTGCCAATGAAGCATGGCGCTACCTACTACCTCTTGCAAACAATATTCATTTTATTCCATCTTTTATGGTTTTAAAAACCCATACCTACAATCAAAAGTACCAGGAGATTATAAATACAAGAATATCGTTACTGTAGTGTGACAAAAAGTGCCAATACGCTCCAAATTTGAATTATTCCGTCGGGTTCGGAATTCCCCTCCAATATAATACCTTGTTAAAAGTATCTTATTGTTCGGAATTTTTGTATTCCGCAAAAATTTCCATGTGTGTAATTATGCTTTCTTTACCCCTATGCTCAGGTTACAGTAGTGATGGGGTGATCGTGTATCGACATTTTTGATCGATGATTCATACATATATTTGGAACAGCTATGCAACTTTAGTGATTTCCATCTTGTGAATAAGTGTTTATTTTTGAGAACACACTGCATTACATGACACATACACACAATAATCTAAACTAGCATATAGTAATTACAATTGAAAAAAAACACATGAATAGAAAAAAAAAGGTTGACATAGCTTTACATTTACTCACAATAATAAAAACAACAAATTGTGGAAGAGCATGCAAGATATTTTGATGTCATGATTTATATTAACCGGCAAGACAGTGAGAAAAACGAACGACTTAAGCCAAATTTTAGGCAAATTAATTGCGGACAAACGAGTAGGAGCCACGTACACATCCGCAAAAGATTAGTACAGATGAGTTGCCTCCATGCAGTTATAAAATACGAAATTATTTTATCTTAATAATATGCACACAAACTGCAACACGCCGCTTATGAAATGCAGATATAACGCATAATCCTACTGCACGATTTTTTACCGATTCGAGCTGTATTAATTATTTAGAAAGGGTTTATATATTAATATCCACCGTGTGGACTGGCAATTATTGAAAATTAATATGTGTACATCGCTCCTTTGATACGCTCCATGTATAATTAACTAGTATAACTGCTATAATAGTTGGTATTAACTGCTATAATAGTTATAATTAGATGGGCTTGTGTTTGACACAAAGGTATGATCACAGATTTGCCGCTCAAAAGATTAGCATGTCTCCATCGTGTTTAAGAGGGTCTTCAACGCCATATCGATATCATCAATCTAATCTTTTGTTATCTCCTCCCTTTGTGTTATGGTGTTTGTTTTGAAGTATACGTCAATCTGTGGACGTACGACATGTTAAGGATAGCCTCATGTTATGTAAGTATTTCATGTTTAAAATATTTTTCATTATATAATAACTAACTTCCGCCCGCAGCTTTGCCCGCGTGGATTTCGGACTTCAAAAATTGAGTTATTATACATATAAACCTTCCTCTTGAATCACTCTATCTATTAAAAAAAACTCATCAAAATCTGCGTAATTTTAAGGATGTAAGCATACAGGAACACAGACGGCGGAAAGCGACTTTGTTATATACTATGTAGTGATGGGAAGCGTCTAAGTTACTTCTACCAATACATACATGTCGGTTACCTAAAGGGGTATACAGAGAGTACAGACCGCATGAAGTGCGACAGCACAGCTGTCTCTTTACGACGGTCTCGTGTAAGCGAGAGGTACCTCCTCGGTCGTGCCGGCCCAATTGGGCTGCATGCTGCATGCAGTTTGGCGCTACCTCCATAGGCCACCAGATACTTAGCCGGAGGAGAAAGGAGGTCAGCACATGTTATATGTAAAACATTTTTGTGGTAGTTAAGCATTGACTTGACAATGAATAGTTACAATAGGAACTTGTAAAACTTCACTCTAATTTTGTTTATCAAACCTTAGCACAACTTTTAAACTCTCACCTTACACTATTCGTTTTGTATTTACAATTTGTTCACAATTTTTTTTTCATATAGGGGGACAAACGAGCAGTCGGAGCCATTTTAAAGACTATCGACGCCTGTAGGCATTTGCATAGAGGCTATACAGATGCGCTGCCCTCACTTCTCCTCCCACCTCCATGGCACTACCTACATGTTATGCTATAATATTTGTAGCAAGAACACTTAATTTCCATGACACTTTTTATCGATACATTATCGACAGACTTTTATCGACACGTCACCCATCACCAGGGGGTAGGGTTGTACATAAAATAACATACAAAAACGCGCAGAAAAATGCGAACAAAATACAAGGTTATATTAAAAGGGGCTCCAAAGTGTTTTTTTTACGTTCAATTCGACGCCGGCGTGTTAATAAATGTTTAATTATGTGCGGGCCACACGTGGGAGAGAGAGTTGTCGCACGCATCATCATCACACCTCGTCAGACCACTGGTTATTAGAACGAGTAGCATGGCACTACCCATGCTTGGCTTATTTAAGTCATTGCAATCTTGTACTGTCTCCCGCTTTATTAGGGAGGGAAATTGGAATTACTTCCTACTCCTCCTACTTTCTTCTGATTAAATTTGTTGCGGTTCCGAAGACAGATTTAGCTTTTCCCTCGGGCGCCCTGCGATCATATCAAAGGGTCAAGTGTGGTTGTCGCTGTCGATCCTGGCGACACAGGAGTAGCAGCAGTGGGAACGAGTGGTGGGCCAAAGCCCGTTATTTTTTTAAGCATGCTACTTTACAGATGAATTGGGAGGTATCGCTCTCATGACAAGGCGTAGTGACAGCTGCGGTGTCGCGTTTTGTTGTATAAGTTGCCGGTGGCCCATCGGTACCACCATCGGTACCCATCGGTACCATCGGTGGATAGGAGGGAAGAGGATGCCGATGTCTATGAGCGTCGGTAGCCATGGACAAGACTCCGACTGCTCGTTTGCCCCCTTGCACCATAAAAAAAAAATTGGGCCGGCACGACCGGAAACTCCGCAGGATGATGGTAGATGCACACTTATCAACTCGGAAAGGGATCATAAACGCCTCGCCTAGCAAATACTGACAGGCTCGATAATCATCAATCAACCATAATGCGCACAGTTTCCTGTGGTTCAGGGGGAAGGAGAAAGGAGGGCAATACATCTGCGTGACCATCATGCAGATATTCATGATCTTCGACTGCACGTTTGCCCCCTTATACTATTAAAAATACGCCCATTAAAACGTTTAATTGTAATGTAGTTATTTGTTGGTTATCAAACTTTACGAAATAGCTCGTTTCTGCTATTAGGACACTGCTACTACTTACTGCTAGTAGACATACTTTGAAATCCACTGGCTTATGCCATAAAATGGGCTGTAGGTATTTAAAACCGTGAAATGATTTTTATTATTCTTAAAAATAAATTGTAATTTTTAAAAAGTATCCGATATTTTTGTTTTAATTTTAAACATGATAAAAAGATAACACAAGCATAACTTTAATTTCAAAATTAAAAATACAATTGTAATTCCTTTGAAGACAAACAAGTTCAAAACAAAATAAACAACAAATGAATTAAACATTTCAATACAAAATCCACTTCAATTCCAAATTCAAATATAAAAACAATTCACTTAAAATAAATTCCGTTCGGAATTCAAAAGTTTCCGAACACATGTGGGGTTATTATAAATGCCTCTGCTTTATTTATATATTGTAATATGAAAACTTTTACCCCAATCCGGGCAAATTGCGGGGTAAATGAAGTGTTTATATTTACTGGCGGCATTTATGTGTGTTTTATAATGATCATTGTTTTGTGTTCATTTAGAGTGTTTTAAGACAAATTTGTTTATTGTTTGAACTAATTAGGTGTATTTATTTATATATTATATTATGTAAGAGGTCGTGTTGCATTACAACGAAAATGGACCGGCGCGTCCGGGGAGGTATCTCGCTTACTTGACACTGGCGTGAAGTGACAGCTGTGTTGTCGCGTTTCGTGCGGTGTGTAAGACCCATAGATGGGTAGGAGGAAGGACTGTAATCTACAATGCCTCTATAGGCGTCGGTACTCCGACTGCTCGTTTGCTTCCCCTTCGTGCCGGCCAAATTTAGCTGCACTGCGGCACTGCATATATGTGTAACATTAATTAGATGTAGGTGCCATATAAAGTAAGTTTCTGAGTTCGCATATTAATATTTCTCTCTTCGCAGTAAGCGGAAGTTTTTAAGTGCCAGATAAATTTTAATGTCCGCATTTTAAATAGGGAGACAAGGGTCGGAGGAATCTGGTTTTCTTTTACATGCTTTTTACTGGCAAAAAGGGCAAGGCCTTACCTACTCAGAAGTATAATGTTAAAGTATAGGGGCAAACGAACAGTCGGAGCCATTTCCATGACCACCGACGCCCATGGACATCCGCATTGAGGTTATACAGACTCGTTGCTCTCCTCCCACCTCCGTGGACCACTGCTGCTCACACCGCACGAAACGCGACAGCACAGCTGTCACTTTAAGCCGGCGTGTAAGCGAGAGGTACCTCCCCGGTCGTGCCGACCAATTCGGCCACATGCATGCATGCAGCGTGGAACTACCTCTTCCAAGAACAACGTCTACTGAAATTGACATGAGAACAATAATTGCAGAACGTTAGGTTGCCTGCACAAAGCGCGTGAGCATAGCTATCAGCCCCTGTTATAACACTGAACTAAATCTAATAAGAGAGCCAGACAGAAGCTACGAACAGACAAACAAACATATCAAAGCTTACAACTTGATTGTATGGGCGTGGAGTCTTAATGCCGGGCCGCCGCTCACACCGAACTGTAACGGGCGATGGAATGATGGCGAATGTTATATAAAACATCTACTATGGTATCGCTTTTTGTGCGGAAGTTTCGCCCTGAACAAACAGACAGACAAAAATTATACCAAATGCATTTAGTAAAAAGCGAGACAAAAATTATACAAAATGCATTTAGTAAAAAGCGGTTATTTTAATATTTTTATGGTATAGGGGGCAAAAGAGGAGTTGGAGCCAGTCATGTCTACCGACGCTCAAAATCATCCGCATATAGGCAATACAGATGCGCTGCTCTCTTTTCTCTTCACACCTCCATAGGCCACCGGCTACTTACCGTACGAAACGTGACGTTACTTTACGCGGGTCTCGTGTAAGCGAGAGGTACCTCCCCGGTCGTGCCGGCACAATTCGGCTGCATGCAAGCATGCAGTGTGGCACTACCTCTTACTGAGATGCATTCCAATTTGATTTATTTAGGATAGAACAAATAAATTATTTCTTACGTACTATACTGCTATTTTACGAACAAAATGCACACATTACAATTCAATCACAAAACACCGAGCAACGCCGGGCACAAGTACCTAGCAAATTTAATAAAAGCCGATATTATAGTAAAATAAATATAACAGCATTCCAAGTAAAATATATTTCTGATGCAATCAAATAACACTTGTTTGGAATATTTTGTGCGGATACGAAGGTATTTCGATGAAATAAATTTGCGCGACTACGTCGAGGAGGGTGGTGTTTTGATGTGAATGTATGTTTGTGGATTTCTATGTACCTTTTTAGTATAGGGGGGCAAAGTAATCGAGATATTTTCATGACTACCGACGGACAGATGTGGCCCATGGCCGGGAGAGGGGCCCTGAATGGGCCAGCGGATACTCGCAAACGTGTGAAACGTAGCACAGCTGTTACTTTAATCCGGTATCATGTAAGCGGTCCCGGGCGCGCCGGCCCAATTTTGTTGTCAGACGCCATTTTGAATTTTATTGATTTGTCGCTCGTTTCGGTGTAACAGCGGCCCAAAGTAACAACAATGGCCGTCTAATTGCTAACGCACATACAGTGGGCGTCTGTTTGTTTCCGAGTAATCTATATTTATTGAGATAAACATACATTCGCGCTGTGTAGCCCACGCGCCACTATCAAAGGTAAGCAATATTAGGGTCAAAAGAACAGTCGGAGCGGACTACTGTCTAAATTTTTATGCATCCTTCGTAGCAATAGATATTATATTGTGCCTTATCGATCCAACCTTATACTATGGCAATGCAGCAAGGCTATCAAAGCTTCCATATTTACTATATAATTTTAGCGGATGGATAAACAACTTTACCCCGTCCACCCCCCGCGCACAGGTAAGGGGTGGGAAGAGGGAGATTCACGGCTGGGCGGATGGCCTGGGGGCAGCCTGTCGGAACCAAATTGAAACAGTGAGGATCATATTTAAGGAATTGTCTTAAAAGAGATGTCTTATTTTAGAAAGAAAGACATCATTTTCCATTTATAGGAGTACTAGCTGCGCCCCGCGGTTTTACCCGCTTAAATTTCGCGCGGAAATAGCGGCGAGAAAAGTGCTTAATTCATCGTGATTGGTAGAGAAACGTTTATTATAGTATATAAGGGCAGAAGAGCAGACGGAGCCATGACTACTAGCCCAGCTGCTAGAGGCAAATAAGGCTTAAAATTTACTGTAATTAGGTCCAGCAAATTATGCGCAAAAATGGGTTGGTCTGTTCACACACAATGAGAGAAAATTTTGTGTGTCATTTTTGGAGTTGCGGAAGACTGTTTAAAAACTGGGTTTATAGGTAAAAAACAGTTTTTTTAAGATAACTAAAAAACAACAAACAATATCGATTTAAAATTTTTATCCTTTTAAAGTGATCATAATGTGGTCATTTTGCGACCTTAAATTTCAAAATCGGTCAACAAATTGTTTAGATAATTGCAAAAAACCATCAAAAACACGCAAGTTTTTAAATATTTTTATTTTTTTTTATAAAATTCTTGTACGCTTGTAACTGTGCATAAATATTTCTTTCAACAACTTACACGTA
>LUGF01019288.1:84988-104643 GCA_001625245.1 Calycopis cecrops | reverse complement strand
CCCGTCCACCCCCCGCGCACAGGTAAGGGGTGGGAAGAGGGAGATTCACGGCTGGGCGGATGGCCTGGGGGCAGCCTGTCGGAACCAAATTGAAACAGTGAGGATCATATTTAAGGATCTTATTTTAGGAAGAAGGATATCATTTTCCATTTATAGGAGTACTAGCTGCGCCCCGCGGTTTTACCCGCGTAAATTTCGCGCGGAAATAGATAATCATCCCACGGCATCCCGTAGGAACATTTTTTTGGGATAAAAACTATCCTATGTGTTAATCCAAGTTACTCTCTATGTGTGTGCCAAATTTCATGAAAATCGGTTTAGCAATTTTTGCGTGAAAGAGTAACAAACAAACATACAGACTTCCGCATTTATAATATTAGTACGATACGGAGGGGGAAAGAGGGCAAGGCAAAATCAGCACATACAGGTCGATAATCGTCAATAGACTGCGAGTGCTCTTTTGCCCCACTGCACTATAAAAAAATGGCGAAGTTCTTTGAATTGGTAGTGAACTGGTGACGTTAACTTAAGAGAATGTGTCTTAGATTGGGAGCGAGGTGAGAGGTGGGTTAGAGGCTGGTTGGAGGCAGGTAAGAGGTAGTGCTGGTACGACTGGGTACCGCAAAGTGTCGACTATATCGCCTTTCGAATTTGTTTATTTTTTTTTTGCAACAAACCACTGAAGGGAAATGCTTTTGTGTTTATAACTGCTCGTTTGTCCCCCTATAAAAAAGATCTGATCGTCCAGTCTCAACAAACCAAGCCTTTTAAGTAGTTACCCCATTCGAAACCAACTCGGCGAGAACACTAACTAATATAAAGACCAGACGCATTTTATCTAAGTTTATTCAGGGGAGATCTATGTGAAGATCCTAAGGGCTAATAATGGGGGGGGGGCGGCGAGAAAAGGGTTAAATTCATCGTGATTGGTAGAGAAACGTTTACTATAGTATATAAGGGCATAGGAGCAGACGGAGCCATGACTACCCCCATAGACAGACAGACGTCCTACATGGGTTACTGGATATACACATCGCAAGAAACGCGTCGCTGTCACTACTTTTTTTTATAGCATAAGGGGGCTAACGAGCAGTCAGTTTCCTTGCCCTCTTCCTTCTCCCTGTATGGGCCACCGGCAACTTACACTTACACTTTACGCCGGTATCGTGTAAGCGAGAGCCGAGAGGTACCTCCCCGGCCGTGCCCCAATAACGCCACCTCTTACACATTAAAACACCAGGAGCTCATAAGTTACCAGCGTATTCAAACGCTCGTATTTAAATTAAAGCTGCTAGCTTAAAACGGAATACATTAAACCTAACACATTCTGTTTGTGAAATCATTATTGCGAGTTTTAGGGGCTTAATGCGGTTTTGGACCCTTTTTAACAGCATTATGCTAGGTTGGCCTATAATATAATTAAATCTAGACTAAATGTACATCTAGAATCGCTTTGGACCTATCAAAGAATTTAGTTTTCTTAGTGAAAATAAACTTTCTTGGTGCTTTAAGTTTTATTTAGAATTCTTTTTTTTTTTCAAATTCCAGTTCATCTTTATTCAAAATTATATTACAAATCTTGCAAGTACCTACTAGTAAACTATTATTAGATTTTTCTATAAAACACCCAATTTCTGTTAATATAATATGTCTAAAATAGTATGTTTTTATTTTACTTCAAAACCAATACATACACACAGTAATTACATAAATATTATTATTTAATTCCGATAAAAATAGTACCCACACAGATTTTACGCGAGTGAATATTTACATGGAAGAAGAATTTCTATGCAGGTCTACAGGCATATTGGTAGCCAGGAAAATAGCTCGGTCTGTTCGTTTGCTCCCCGATTCTTTAAAAAGATTATAAAGGTAATAAAATATCAGGTTTTTATTCTATTTAACTATTGAATCTAGTCATGAAAATTGCTCCGACTATTCGTTTCCCCCCTACTACCTATACCTATACTACAAATTAGTCTTTTTTAAATATCAGGTTTTTATAAAATATCAGGAACTAACTGTGTGGTCCCTTTGTATGACATTGAAAATACCCATCTCGACGAAAATCATGGACTTTTACTCGGGCGAAACCACGCGGCACAGCCAGTAAATTAATGTACATACATACTGTTTGCAGAATTGCACATAGCTAGATCAAATTTTAGACCTTTTGATGATGATTCTAACGATATATCGCCCTTTGTCGTACCAGGGTTACAGAAGCACGAGTGTACTACTAAAACACCGCTTAATTTGATTATCCTTTAATTGGAGCACTTAAAATGGGAAATGGAGGCTTATAGTGCCCTGGTTGCTGGTGTTAATTTGTGTTGTCTGCATTGTTGTGGGGTTGGGCTGGTGCGGGAATAGCGACTGCATGGTTGCGTTTTGTTCATGTGTTGAAGATTAATTTAAATATTTATGATGAAATCCTACTAATATTATGATATCCTAATAAGTTTGTATGTCTATTTGTTTGCTGAACAGATTTTAATGAAAGTTGACACATACATAAAGAGTAACTTGGATTAACATATAGTTTTTATCCCGAAAATGGGATGATTTTCTATTTTCCACAGGATCGAAATTTACGCGGGTGAAACCGCGGGGCGCAACTGTTTGTTATAAAATAAGAGGGCATTGATGTGGTGTGTGTCAGTAGGAATGTGATGAAAAAATTAGACCTATATGTCGTGCTTCGTGCGGCTTATGATAGTAGAGATGGTAAAAACGAGCAGTCGAGTGGTCAAGTCATTTTACGCCGATGACATCCAGCTTGCCAAATCCTTTGCGGCAATGATAATACATTATACCATCTTTTTTATGGTATAGACTATAGAGGGGCAAACGAGCAGTCGGAGACTCTGCCCTACTTTCTCCTTCCACCTCCATGGGCCACGGGCTACTTACACACCGCACGAAACACGACAGCACAGCTGTCACTACGCTGGTCTTGTGTAAGCGAGAGGTACCTTACCTTTGCTGCAACTTGTATTTTTCGTGCTTTCGAGTAGTGGTCAATACAAGTGGAAGAGGAAAGAGGGCAACGTAGAAATTGTACGGATATTTATGTGCGTCTGCGGTCATCAAAGATTCGATCGCTTGTTTGCCCCCATATGAAAAACAAATACATCCATGAGGTACGTTAAATATGCAACGCATCAATGACACAAACATTGCCACCTCTGTCCCACATGTACCAGGCGAACATAAAGTCGTAGGAACTAAGCAGTTTCGAACTAATCACGTCCATGATATGGGCACTTAAAAGTTTAAAACGGTTGAGGTACAAAATGAAATTTGGCCGGGACCAACAGAGGGCGGTACAACCCCCAATTATTAAGTTATAGTTTACAAATTCCCCTATTAGGCCGCAATTAATGGGAGGTTATTAATAACTTGCAATAGGTAGTGCCATGATCAATTTGTTATATGTAGCAAGAAAGCCAAAATTTTACTGTTTTAATCATGATGTGATTAAAATATAGAGGAGAAGCTAAAACTAAAAAATGTATGTGTATTTTTTTGTAATTTATATCCATAAAAAAAGTTGTAAATTATATATTTATGAGCTAAGAAATATCATGAAAAAAACAAATATCAGGATATAATATTATTTATCATAACAGTTACAAATAAAATCCGGCCAAGTGCGAGTCGGACTCGGTCACCCAGGGTTCCATTCATTTCTATAGTAATCTACATGTAATTTGCTAGTTTTCACATTCATTCCCATATATCGATAGGTTTTAAGGTTTCTAAAAAGTGCGTTTTCATACAAAATTGGCTATAAATTATTGCTTAGTGTAACTTAGAAATGTGATTTTTTTGAGGCATCAGGAAGTAAGAGACCTCCGTATTTGACACAAATTTCAGCATAATCCCTTTACGCGTTTTCGAGAAAATGGTCTTGACAGACATGCAGACAGACAGACAGACAGAAAGACAACAAAGTTATCCGTTTTTCTCTTTGAGATACGAAACTCTTAAAAAAGTAGTTAACAAATCAATTTCACTAAAATATGAACAACTGATTCCATAACAATCCATTTCGCTTCTTATACACGACGTTTCGGATATCTAGCAACCGCCGCAGTCGCATTCTCGTGAATTCTGTAAAGAAATAAACGTACATAGTATTACGCAAGCCCATTCCACATGTTCAAAGAATTCCCAACTTCCAAATGAAGTACAGTAATTGTTCCAACTTTGGAAATAGACAATTCGGTGGAAACTCTCAAGGTAGGTACAAAGAATTCCAGAATCCCGTATCTTTTAAGTTGGAGAAGTATTCCAGATACGCTTTTGCTTAAGATTTCCAAACTTCGGCCATTTATTCTAGCAATTTTGTGCGTGACTGTACATTGTTCAAAATAGATTGTAATCTTTCAAAAATAACCTTTATATTATAATCTTTTATAAATAAACCTTTATATTATAATCTTTTAAAAGTAACCTTATAAAGCCTTTCAAAGAATTTTATTTAGAATATATAAATCCTTTTTTCAATGAACCTTTTAAGGTTTTTTTTTAACGATCAAAGAATTTCGTTAAATAAAGTTCTTTGAATGACATAATAATTTATTTCATTATCGCTTAGAGTTTATGGAAGGTTAAAAAGGCAGAGAACGGTTAAAAAAGTAAATTTATCTATTTTTAATTTAGTGAGAGGTAGCGCTGTGCAGCGAAGTTGGGCTGGCACTACAGGGGAGGTGCCTGTTGCCCACATGATACTTGTATCAGTGACAGTTATGCTATTTCGTTTTGGGCTGTGAGAAGGAGAGGGGGTAACCCATCTACGAAACAAACATGCGGAAACATCTGTGGCCGTCGATAGTGTGTGGATCTAGTAAATAGCATAAATAATATTACGCATAGCATCCTAATAATATTATAAATGCTAAAGTTTGTATGTTTGTTTGCTTGTTTATTTGTTTGTTTGTTTATACCTCCTTCACGCAAAAACTGCTGAACTGATTTTCATGAAATTTGGCACACACATAGAGGGTAACTTGGATCAACACGTAAGATAGTTTTCATTCCGAACATTTTTTCCTATGGGATGCCATGGGATAATTTTCAATTTTCCACGGAATCGAAATTTACGCGGGTGAAACTGCAGGGCTGCTGCTTAACATAGTTTGATAGCGTCGTTGTTTCATAAAATGGTGGGACCTCAGTGAAGCCTTGCTGTTCTGGCAGTGGTTTTCAGGACCACCGTGGTTCTTGCCCTTAACGACTTATTTATGTTACTAGAATAACAACATCAACTCAACTCAACTTTAGCAAGAGGTAACACACTGCATGCAAGCATGCAGTCGAATTGGGCCGGCACGACCGGGGAGGTGCCTCTCGCTTACACGAGACCGGCGTAAAGTGACAGCTGTGCGCTGTGTGTCGCGTTTCGTGCGGTGTGTAAGTAGCCGGTGGCCCATGGAGGTGGGAGAAGAAAGGAGGACAGCGCATCTTTATAGCCTCTATGCGGATGTTTGTGGGCGTCGGTAGTCATGAAAGTGGCTCCGGCTGCTCGTTTGCCCTCCTATACCATAAAAAAAAAACTCTTTTTTTTTTAACTAATTTGACGCATGTTTTTTGTTCTTTTCATGATCTAACTGGACCGATGTTCCTTTGTCCCCAGACCCGCCCGGCGCGCCCTACATCGAGGGCTACGCGGAGGGAGAGACGGTGAGGAGAGGACAGAGCCTGGAGCTGGTCTGCCGCAGCAGGGGGGGCAACCCCCCCGCGCAGCTCATCTGGTACAAGAACGGGGAGCAAGTGCGGATGGCCTACAGGTCAGTGCAAATTGTAGAATGAGGAGTATAAGGTAATGCCATGCTGCAGCATACAGCTGAGTAGGCCGTCATGACAGGAGGAGGTACCGCTTAAACGTTACCGGTGTGTGACAGCTGTACAGTCGCGTTTCGTGCAGTAACCCATAGAGGGACCCTATCCTAAATGAGCCACATAAAACTCTCAAACAGCATGAAACACGTTTTACGACGAGACGACCTTTCCTGCCATGCGGCTCATTCCGTCTTCATGCATGCAATGTAACACTACCTATTGTAATATTATGTATTCTTGGTCAAGTATTATTTGATCGACAAATTGACAAACTTTTGCGTTAGCAATATTAGTAGGGATGATAAAGATGCTGATGATGTAAAAGCGTTGATGTAAACGATTTCCTTGGAAGTTTTTCACAATCCCGCATTTTCCTCAATAAAAACCTTATGAAATTCCAATAAGGATTTGAACCTTGGCCCTTTCAATGAATCCAAACACCCTAACGTCATTATGCGAATCATAACATAAAATTTGCAGATAAAACAATAATAAGTCATAAAAAGTTTGCAAGCTCCTGGCCTATTGGTAAATAATATCGTAAAACTTCTCCCAGCTCCTGGTCTATTGGTAAATAATATCGTAAAACTTCTCCCGGCTCCTGGCCTATTGGTAAAAAACCCCCCAACTCATACCCCCCTCCCAGACGTTTCAGGGATCGTATTAAACTCGCAACAGATAGGGCGTATGTCTCCATGATTTATGTGGCAATATGTGTAGTGAGGGGCCACGTTCGAGTCGATTATCGATGAAATATTTAGCGTGTCGATAAAAATCATATTCATACTAATACAAGCGGTTTTGGCATTTAAAAGTTTGATTAAATAATTTTCGTAACTTTTATCCATGACTTTGCTTGATTCTATTGAAATAATTATTATATTAAAATAAGCCTTTTTCCCTATTTGGTATTTATTTTTTAATTATATTTAAAGTGTATTCTAAGAATTCTATTAAGTACTAAAAAGTATTATTTTGTTTCATAAGCTCAAGTATTCATTTACCTTTTATACCAATCATATATAAGTACTCTACTACTAAATAAAGTAATTAACAGATGACAACTTAGAACAGTGTAAAACTATTTATCCAGAAAATAAATGATTTCTTATGGAATAGAGTTTATGCAAGCAAAACCACAGTGCATAAGTAGTTTAAAATAAATAACACTGCCATAAAAACTTTGTATATTTTTTTGAAGAAACTAAAGCATTATATTTATAAAACTACTCAAACTAACAAAGGTAACTTCCAAGCGAAAATATAGTGAACTCATATTAAAATAACTCAACAGGATCCCAACATAAGTTTCCCGTGTAAATAACTTTAAATTGCGTTCAACTTAAACCCCAACTTTCCTCGTAAGCTGTACAGCTGACGTTATAAAAATGAATGTCGACGTTACGGAGGGAGGGGAAGATCGATAATGTTTTATCGACAAATTCTTTGTTTGTCTGGGCACGTCACTTGTGAAATTGTATTAAGACGCGCCTACCGGCGACGGAAGCTGATTTATGGGACTCGCTAACTGCACTTTCTAGGGATGTGACTGTTGATATCGAAGTTTTTTATGTTCTTTTTGTCTATTGTTATTGATGCATTGTGGCCCGAATTAACCGGCATATTTAATGGTGTTTAGTAGACTTTATCGTTTGCAATAAAGTGACACATCTTATTAAAGCCTCTTTATATATACGCGTATTAACTTCAGAAACAACAACAACAACACATGTTAACGCCAGCTCTCTGACATTTTTTTATAGTATAAGGGGGTAAACAAGCCATCAGAGCCCTTTTCATAACTACCGATGCCCTGTAGAAATTCGCATAGAGATTATACAGGTGGCCACCGGCTACTTACACACCGCACAAAACGCGAGAGTTCTCACTTTATACCGGTTTCGTGTAAGCTAGAGGTACCTCCACGATCGTGCCGGCCGGCCCAATTCAGCTACATGCATACAGCGTAGCACTAACTCTTACCATTACAACGTTGAGATTGTAGAGTACTAGTTGAGATTAAATGGAGCGGTACGATGACCTGATGAAGGATAAGCAACTGATTGGATGTGGGGATTTGGGCTGTAGCCTGGATTATACCGGACTTGGTGCGGGGTTCTGAAGGTATGGGGCTGTAAGTGGCGTATTTATGTATTTCTTAGTAATGCAAATATTATAAATTCCTGCATGGTGTTTTGTTGTTAAATTCCCCGATATACATCTTCCTTTAACGTAGGTACAAGGAGGCAAACGATCAGTCAGAACCATTTTCATGACTACCGACGCCCATGGGCGCCAATTGCTAAGCATTATTTTTTATATTTATATTATTCCCCTATTTTCTTCCTCTTCTCCAATTGGCCAGCATGAAATGTTTGTAATTTAGCTAATTTAGGTATTAGTATAGATCGAAGAGGTCGTATTTCAACTTAACAGATTACATCTGAGCGAAACGAAAGGCGCAGCTGGTACATATAATAATAATTCATAAATAGTTACACTAGAGTTAGCGATTGAATGACAAATAACAACTTTAAAATCAACCCTTAAACATGGCAAAACAACTCACATACAAAGAAAACCTTACAAACAAAACAACAATACGTACGATAAAATCTACCTTATTTAAGAACCCTTTACAACAAAACCTTTTAGACCATTGTGTAGAAATTATGAATGTTAATTAAAAATACATTAAAACTTTACGAGTTATCTGAAATCTAAAGATATAGTGACCCTAGCTCACGAACCTATTAATCGACCCTTTTATCGACATAAGCAGCCTTCCATTTTTGACAGCACTAGAATTGATCTGAAATATACAAAGTGACCCCACTTTATCAACATATTCATCGACCCTGTTTATCGATAAAATCGACAAAGCAGGACCTTTTCTGCACTTTCTTTACAACACCAAAATCTGACGATATAAGTGACCTCTACTAAATTTATAAATGTAGAATATTTTTCATAAATGTCTGGAATTTATCTTAAGCTTGGCCCTATACTTAGGTGTTTAGACATAAATATACTCTATTAGGGATCATGTCATAATTACCGACTCTTTATAGGCCAACGTATGATTAATATGATTATAGAATTTATAATATTTTGACAACTAGTTGTCAAAAATAGTAATGAAATACAACAAACTATAAGTATTGCCACATTTGTGCGTCCTTAGTACACCAAAACACATGTTTTTTCTAAACTATATATTACAATAATATAACTGTATTGCCGAACCGAAATTATTTGTCAACAATTTTTATCGATTATCGATTTACCGATATCCTACAACATAATATGTTCACGTCACTACTATTTATCTCAAAAGTTGTACAAACTGACCCCGGATTTATCGGCTCTTCATATTTATCGACTGGACCTCGTATCCTGAGGTCAGGGGTTCGAATCCCGGGTAGGGACAAAAAATGTCATTGGAATTATTCAATTTCAAATAATAGTACCTAGGAAGTTGGAAGTATGTGAAGTTACACCCTTTGCCTGGACAGCAAGTCCGTAAGTCATGTGCCTGATTTCTCTCTGATGATTCTTCTCTCTCTCGGTCATGTCCGACTGCCGTCCCATATGGGGAATGGAATGAGGGAATAGAGAGTGTAAGTAACCGGTGGCCGGTGGTGGTGGTGGGAGGAGAAAGGAGGGCAGCGCATCTGTATAGCCTTTATGCGAATGTCTATGGGCGTCGGTAGTCATGAAAATGTCCCGACTGCTCGTTTGCATAAAAAAAAAGAGTTCACTTGTGTCTGCACACAACTGTGCAGAACATATTGTAATACCTGCACTATAATAGGTTTTGCGCAATTGTCTAGTCTCTAAAAAGATGGCTGCTGTATTCGAAATTCAGTTAGGGCATTATTATTAAGCAACGTTAGAGGTAGTGCTCGGAATTCCAACCGGATTGGGTACCACCGGGGTGCCACCTCTGGCTTACACGAATCCGACGTAAAGTGACAGCTATGGCGCGTTTCGTGTAAGTGTTTGGTGGCCCATGGTGACCCAAGGAAGGAATACATCTATATAAGCTCTATGAGGATGTCTAGGGGCGTCATGTAAAGACTCCATCTGCTTGTTTGCGCCCCTATGCTATAAAAAAAATCGACTATCGACACAGCGCAACCCTACACACTTTTTCACCTTATTATATCGATGGATGTCATCTGTCAAACGGTACAAGACCTATTATTGGCAATTTTTAATATTCGCGGGTTTTGTGTGATATAAAAAAAGGAGTTTTCGGGGGAATTTGAATAATCCAATGATGTGATTTGTTTCATTAATATATTAACAAACTCTACGGTTTTACCCGTTAAAAATCCACAAGATTAGACAATTAGAATCTGGAATTACAGAAAGAAGGGAAAAACGTCCTTAACTTATTTTGGATCATAACTAAATATATGCCAATTTTTCACAAGGTCATGGGTGTTATCTGTGTATTATATGTATTTCTATAATAAAAATCTTAAATAAATACAATTTTTCAGATTTATAAAAGACATCAAATATATTTTCCGTTGTCTAGTACCTACCCGTAACACAAGTCCTTACGGTATTTACATTTTTTTTTACTGCTGGTTTATTTACTTACCTACTTACCACGGGGCTAGACTAACGTAGTGTGATAAGTCCACAGATATTATTATTATTATTACCATTTCAATCCTGAGAAAGTCCAAAAATAATAATAAATAAATATCTGTGGACTTTACACACCACGTTAGTCCCGTGCTAAATACCATAAGGGCTTGTGTTAGGGGTACTAGACAACGGAATATATTTAATATGTTGTATAAATTTAAGAAATTGTATATATTTAAGATTGTTATTATAGAAATACATATAATACATAGATGAACATCCATGACCAAGGCGGGATTCGAACCCGCGACCCCTGGCGCTACATGCTCAGCTTATCCGAGCCCTGTACCGCTGCACCAGCCTGGCCGTCATATTATTATTACCATTTCAATCCTGAGAAAGTCCAAAGATATCCCCGTACCTCCGGAGACCTTCCCCGCGCCCCGTGTAATCCGGGCACTACACCCCAAATCCCCACATCCAATCAGAGGCTGCTTATCCTTCATCAGTTAATCGTTTCGCTTCATTTAATCTTAACTAGTATTCTAAATTTGTCTCGGAACCTATGTAATCCTAGTAATATTATTACCTAATGCGGAAGTTTGTATGTTTGTTTGTTACTCCTTCACGCAAAAACTGCTCAACCGATTTCAATGAAATTTGGCACACACAATATAGATAGTAACTTGTGTTAATACATAGGATAGTTTTTATTCTGAAAAAATGTTCTTATGGGATGCCATGGGATGATTTCCACCGGATCGAAATTTACGCGGGTGAAAACGCGGGGCGCAGCTAATAATTTTATAAATGCGGAAGTTTGTATGTTTGTTTGTTACCCCTTCACGCAAAAAATGCTAAACCGATTTTCATGAAATTTTGCACACACATAGAGAGTGACTTGGATTAACAAATATGATAGTTTTTATCCCGAAAAAATGTTCCTATAGGATGCTATGGGATGATTTTCTATTTTCCACGGGATTGAAATTTGCGCGGGTGAAACCGCAGGGCGCAGCTAGTACTATAACAAATTTATATAAACGTTTTAATAAGAGGTAGTGCCACGTGCATGTAGCCGAGTCGGGTAGGACCGGTACCAACGTACTGCTGTCGCGTTTCGTGCGGTGGGAGAACGATGGAGGGCAACGCACCTGTATAATCTATGCGGATGATGGGCGTCGATGGTCATTAAAATGACTCCGACTACTCGTTTTCCCCTTAAACTGTAAAAATAAGTAATTATCTTAACATGTACAGTAACCTACCATCAGGTAATTCGAAAGCTCATTTATCTACATTCGAACATCCAATCACATTACCTTATAACATACAGCCTATAAAGAACATCTAAAAAGCCTTTTGCAAAATACCATTGTGGAAAAACCAATAATCCTCCCCCATTTTCCGATAAATTTCCCAAGGACAGGCTAATTTCCCGTCTAGATTCTAATGGTGGGATAATAAATCTAATAATAAAATATGTATTGGCCATGTCATGGGCTTCCGGATTTTTATTTAGGTCAAATGGGGCGAAGGGAACGTTTCGGCTTGAGGCTCTGACTGATAAGCGCTGATTATGATTAAAGTGTAAAAGTTGTATCAGGTATACATGTATACAGCGGAATTGAGACGGCACGGTGGAGGTACCTCTCGCTTAGGGGCAACGCATCTGTGTAACCTCTATGGGGTGTTCGCGTCGATAGCGAAGAAAATGGCTCCCATAGCTCGTTTTTTATGGTAAATGGGGCAAACGAGCAGTCAGAGCCATTTTCATGACTATCCACGCCCAAAGGCAATCGCAAGAGGCCATACAGATGCGCTGCCCTCGTTTCTCCTCCCTCCATGGGCCACCGGCTACTTACACACCGCACGAAACGCGACAGCAAATCTGTCACTTTACGCCGGTCTCGTGTAAGCGAGAGGTAAGGAGCTAAGAAGAGGTACTAGAAGCGTTACCATAAACTAAATTACATTTATTTACTTACTTACTTTCGCCGGCGCAGTGAGTTCGCCCGAAGTGGATCTTGGCAGCAAGACATAATTATGACATAATTATAATTGGGTAAATTACATTTACCCAATTAAATTATTAATCTTATCCTACGTAGTAATTCAATAGTATTATCACTCACAAACTATTCCCTCGTACCTCACACAAACGTTCTTTATCAACTGGGATCCTATTGTCGAGGCGTATACATTGGCCTCGAAAGGAATTGCTTACTCAGCTAACTGGTATTATATAACCGTCTTCATTTTGCAACCATTCTTCAATCTAGATATCATTTGTAACAGACAATATCTCTGATATTGTCTTTTATGTAGGTATATATAATATTATCTTCAACTCTCTATCTACAATATTATCTTCAATGTCTATACTGCCTATATACGTAACTGGCTGTGCCTTGCGGTTTCACCCGCGTTTAATTTCTAGGAAACTTTGAACACCTTATTTCCCCCTAGGGGTTGAATTTCTAAAAATAAATTAGCGGATGCCATGTGTAGGCTGTGCGTTGATAGATCACTATGTCATTAAGTCACTTTTGCGTTTTATATCCCTTTGAGTTTGTAGTAACTTACAATATATATTCTTCGGTCTTTGATATCTACAATATCTCTAAGGTCTAATGTATACATACGTTATTAACGATTTACATCTACCCTGGAAATAATACACTTATTAATTTTAATTATCCGTACTGTATAAATAGTCTTTACTAATTTATATGTACTGTCTAAATCGATATTATCCTCACTGTCTACGTCTATCTGTACTAATATTAAAAAAACTGTAGAGTTTGTTGGTTCAGCGCGCTAACTCAAAAACAACTAGCCTGATTTGAATACTTTTTGCAGTGTTCGATAATCCATTTATCGCGGAAGGCTAGAAGTAAGTGGGTACCGCGTCTAAAACAGCAGGACTCTACTAGTTTAAAATAACATACAGAGTGAAATAAAATATTTGAGAATTTACAGCTATACTTAAAACTATATTATCTTTACCGTCTACACGATCTAAACAATAATATCTATACTGTCTACATCTACCTTGTTACAACAATCATCTTAATTCTAAACTACTGCATATTATATCTACATTGTCTACACAACCAAACTAATATCTACACTATTATCTACATTGTCTAAACTATACAAAACACAAACTAATTCAATTTGCTAGTGATGTGACCAAATCCGAGTAATGTCGACTAATGCCGCCCTCATTAAGTCTGTAATTAACGTTTTACAACTACCCTTGAATTCTCTGTGAACTTGCTTTAAATTACTTTTTTTTAAGGGCCCGCCCTACGAGTGCGCCGTAGGGATTTCATTACCGCTAATGTGGATTAAAAGGTCTTGTTGCGGAAGATGCTGGCCATTTTAATGAGATTGGTATTCATTTTTAATAGAAGACTTAAGACCTTTTTACTAGAGTAGAATAAAATTAATTTTTCATAGAAGATTTAAGACATTTTTTACTAGAGCAGAATTTATGTCTTAAGTTTTTTTTTATGATATAGGGGGCAAACGAGCAGGTGGTTAGTGACTACCGCCGCCCATAGACATCCGCAAAACTAGGTGTCTTGAAGACGCGTCACCGGCTTTTAAGAAAGAGGAATGCTCTTTTCTTGAAGATCCCTAAGTAGTATCGGATCGGAAATTGTACGGATGGACCCGTGACCCGAGACCATGGTTGCTGCAAAGCAGCTGAAACGTCGGGCTTGTAAAATAATTGAATAAACCGCGATATAATCCGCTAAAGTTGTTTTATTGTAATAGAGCAAATTTTTTTCTGATCAAGGCAAGTAGATGTTGGCTTGATAAGCAGTTTTCTTTTCCGTCCACCCGGGGATCTCAAACCTTTAACAGTTCATGTACATGCGTGCAGCCATATCTGGCCAACACGACCGGGGTGGTACCTCTCGCTTACAAAATAAAAAATAGTTCAAAATGCCAGCTGTGCAGACGTGCAATGTGTAATTAGGGAAAAGTAGCAAGTAACAACTAATACAGATGCGCTGTCCTCCTTTCTCCTTCCCCCTCCATAGGCCACCGGCTACTTACACACTTCACGAAACACGTGCCCAATTCGGCTGCATGCGTGCACTAAAATGAAGTCGTAAATCTCTTACTAAAATATAGGAGTCTTGAAAAAACTTCGATTATTCGTTTGACCTATGCAGTAAGAATTTTCCCGTTATAGCTTAGAAAAGCAACCCCCTCGTACATTCGTTCCGTAGATGTACCCCCTTGGGAGTGGACACAGGATCATCAATTTTGCAACTGTACCGGCATAATGGCCTTTTAAGGCATTTGAATAAACGATTTTCATTTTTACGCCTTTTCCATTGCTGCTTTGGAATTAAGAATCTTCGCGCCAGTTCGCCGTGGGGTGGGTAGAGAGAACAATGGCTCATATTACGATTGGTTCGGTTTGTGGAGTTTGAGATAGCCATAGGAGGAGCAAGGCAACGTAGAAATTGTGTAGATGTCTATGGGGGTCATCAAAAGGCAGCGATATATCGTTTGCCCCCCTATGTTATTAAAAAACGTTTTGACTTGCTTCCTATACATTTTTAACTCTTCATACAAATACGCCGCTTGCGAAGACTTACTCATGTTCCTGTGAATAGGCTAGGATTGCTTTTAGTCTGGCCTCTCCCCCGGGCCTATCCAGCATAGCCTTGGAGATCACAGAGGCGCGCAAGCCCCCCCACCACCACAAGGTGGCAGAATCTTCGGAGGTCTTTTTCCTGGCATATTCTTAATGGAATTTATTTTTTTTAGTGAATATAAACCTCGTTAGAAAAGATTGGTCACGAAAACAAATCCTAGTGTTCGAAGTACTTATATCCCTTGTATTTTTTTGGTTTCAATAAAATTATTATAGTACGAAAAATTGACCTCGTAAACGCTTGGCCCTTTCAAAGGCCCAAAAGAGGTCAAAGGCTTCCTCAAGGCGCCCCTTAACACAAAATATAATAATATTTAAACGACAAAATTTCATTTGTAATTAATTTTGGCGCAACACACAGAATTAAATTTCGTCTCTCGTCGGGATTCGCTTTGAACTTGGAATTTTAAATGATTTTGGAATTATATGGCGTTGTAATATGCGGATTTATATAGAGTTGTAATTATTATATCTTTATTAAAACTACTAAAATAATGATGTCCCTCTAGTGAAATATAGACAACAATCGTATTTTCAAAATTAAGATAACAGCACTTACGCAAGTGCACTTCTATTCCCTCAATCTCATGTACAGATGGTACAGGGTCGGGAGTCCGACACGACCGGGTATTGAAAAGTAGGTATCGATTATTTTTGGTCCGATCCGGGACTCCTATTCAGGACCTCGAGTTCTGAGGTTGAAAATGCTTACCACTAGACCACGAGGCAATACTTAGAGTACTTAAACCGATCAAAGGTGTTTCTGAAGTAAGAGTTATGTCGACGCGGTACAAGAAGCGCCTGTAAAGACTGGAATGAAAGTTATAATGTCGGAATTCGTGCAGATAATTTGTGTCCAAATCGCTTATTGTAGGTTACCTACGCGAATTATCTCTTGTTAGTGACTTATGAAATATTTTCCGTTACCCCAATTTCAAGGCGGCATCTTGCTTCTGGTCGTACCCGCCCGCGCTACAATGCTACACACTAAAACTTCTCTAACAGATTTAATAAAAAAACCATCAAATGGAACCTCCCGTTCGTAGAATCTTCCAACGATTTCCCCACACGGGAAAATCCTTACACAGTTAGAAAATGTGGAAAATTTAAATAAATGAACGCTCCGTGTGGGGGAAGGGGGGGGGGCGGTCGTAAAGCTGTCAACGGCTGCATTGTAGCATTACGATATCGACTGTCGATAAAAAGAGTTGTACATCACTAGTGATGTACGAGAATTATATTGTAATTTATGTTTTATGTCCACTGAAATATGGTTTATTTTCGCTTTGTTTATTATCAGTATTCATCATCATCATCGTCGTAGTTTTGAAAGTGAGGGATATTTTGTGTGCGACTATTTCTGCATTGTATCTAAATCTGACCGGCACGAATTAGGATGTTTATATCTATGATCGCGGTCAGAGAGAAACAAGTATCACGTCCATATACATCATCACAACTGCGACTGCTGCCCTCATTCAAGCATAGCCTTAACTTCACGGCTTTATTTGACAAGACAACTTCTGCTGTACCTTATACGTAAGTTGTTATTTTTGTAATATATAGGAGACAAACAAGCAGTTAAATCGTCTAATGTTATATGACTTACGACGTTTACTACACGGGGGCAAACGAGCAGTCGGAACCTTTTGATGGTTGCCCACTTTTATCCTCTCATTCCCCCTTCCTTCCAATGGGCCACCGAAAACTCACAAACCGCACGAAACGCGAGAGCACAGCTGTCACTTTACGGCAGTATCGTGTGACCGAAAGCTCCCTCCCCGGTCGTGCTCCATTCGGCTGCAATGCACCACGGCAGCTTCACCGAAATTCTAGCAAAACTCCACCTCAAATCAGGTAATAAAAAAGGAGATAATAAAAAAACCGAAAATTGTATTAAATAGGTGGAAAAAGGGCGCGATAAGGGTGATAAATGACGGGATCAGCGCCCGGGGTTCGACTCCCGGGCTAAGCCATCCGTCACCGGCTATTATGTGGCCGTCGCTATAGTGTTTTATGAAATAACTTTATGCCACGGCGAAGATTTTATGGAGCAGGGGAGCAAGGGGGCGACACAGGAGTAGCGGTGGGAACGAGTGGTAGGNNNGCCCGTTAAAAAAAAAAAAAAAGAGGGGACCAAACGAGCATTTGGTGTCATTTCCATGACCGACGCCCATAGACATCCGCTATTTCTTTCACTTCAAGCTACTTCTACTCCACCGGCTACACACGCGCGATGATCGCGCCCATTTGAGCTGCAATGCATCGTGTCACTCTCACTACATTTAAGTAAAGTAAATCGAAGATTGAATAACGAGCAGTAACGTCACCTGATTGCTTCATGAGCACGGCTACAGACATCAATAGAATTGGCGTTACATAGTATAAGAGGGCAGATGAGCAGTTGGAACCTTCTGCTTTGCATATATACTGCCGTCTCCCTCTTCCCTGTCTAATTTTCAAACAAGGTAATAGGTAATGCCACACTGCATACTTGCATGCAGTCGAATTGGGCCGCCACGACCGGGGAGGTACCTCTCGTTTACACGAGACCGGCGTAAAGTGACAGCTGTGCTGTCGCGTTTCGTGCGGTGTGTAAGTAGCCGGTAGCCCATGGAGGTGGAAGGAGAAAGGAGGGCAGCGCATCTGTATAGCCCCTATGCGGATGTTTGTGGGCGTCGGTAGTCATAGAAATGGCTCCGGCTCCTCGTTTGCCCTCCTATGTCATAAAAAAAATAAAAAAAAACGAAACGTGACGGATTAGACGTTTTGCAGTATTATGAAAGTGGTACACCATGCAAGATTGCGCTTGCCCGAACCGGCTGCAATGTAACAATGATGTCGCTGTATCTACATTCAGATCAATACGGTCGCGCACAGCGTCTGTTACCTAATAAAAAATCTATTACTCCGATGGGGGGTATATTAAAAAAGCGGCGATAGCCTTTGAAGTCTGTGCGAATGGCGCGAGGCATGAGCGGAAGCGATATTGTAATATTATCTGAAAATAGTATTGTCCAAAGAGTACAGTGCTGTAACAGAGTACTGTACATATATTTTTCTGTAATTCAATTCAAAGACGACCGGTTGGTGCAAAATATATAAAATATCTTATATTGATAAAGAAATATAAATACTATTCCGTAGTTTAGTTACCCGTAGCACAAGTCTTTACGGTGCTCAGTACGGGATTAGACTAACGTAGTGTGTAAAGTCCATATATATTATATTCTTATTATTATTATAATTAAAAGACATCCTATCAAAAGAGAAAAATATTTCAATGTATATAAAAATGAATATATGCTATAGAACCCTACGGGTGGAGACTGTTGGACGAGGTTTATATTTATTTTATTCTATTTTATTTATTTAGGACACTAACAATAAATAGGGTTGTAAAAATAAATCGTATAGATTATTATTTAAACTTCATTTTTTTTTATTTTTGAAGTAAAACTTCTATATGCACCCTTGACATGGGGTGTAAGCTGGGAAGAGCGTTACAAAAATCACACATCAGGCGAAGCCAATGGATGTTGTTATTCAAATTCAAAGTTGTATTTCAAATTAAGTGAAACTTTTTTGTATTTAAAAAATAAATATCATATTACATGTCATGTCTTTGCAACTACAGTAATGAATTTGTGTATTAAATCAATAATTAAGTTTATTTCAGTTGTGTGGTCATCTTAGATAGTTGTATGTTTTAACAGATTTACAGCATACATATAAGATCAACGTACATGACCCGATTTTATTAAAATCTTAAATAATTCCGCTGTCGCTTATGAATTATACGCCACCAAAGCAAAGGGAGATTGTCTTTGTAACGCCACACTCGAGTTAGATCAGGAGTTGGCAGCCCATTGAAATGGATCGCTTGAATTTTAACATCACCCCATCATTGCTTCACCATCATGGTGCCAGCTATACTCCTATCGTGTGGTTGCTGAACTTCTGCACATTAGAGAGGAGCAAATACTTTGTGCGGATTTCTATGGGTGTCGGTAATCATAAAAACGTAATGAATGACATAAATTTAAAAAAGTAATGAACTGATTTTAATAAAAATTTGTTCATAACTTTGTCCAACTTAAAATTATATTTTATTAGCTGCGCCCCGTGGTTTTACCCGCGTAAATTTCGATATCGTGGAAAATCACCCATGGCATCCAATAGGAACATTTTTTCGGGATAAAAACTATATTATATGTGACGAAGTTTTACCCTCTATGTGTGTGCCAAATTTCATGAAAATCGGTTCAGCAGTTTTTACGTGAAGGAGTAACAAACAAACAAACAAACATACAAACTTTCGCATTTATATTATGGCCACGATATTAACCACAGCAACACGTGGCCCGGTCGGTAATATAAAACAATAAACAGAAGCTATAGTCCGTTGTTTAATCTGAGAGACTAAATTGACAGGTACTGTAACAAGTGTTTTTGCTTAGGCCATAAATAATATAAAAAAAAAAAAAAACATTGACAGTAGACAAACGTCAAATGTCAAACT
>LUGF01019288.1:72663-84395 GCA_001625245.1 Calycopis cecrops | reverse complement strand
TTGAAGTATCATCTATCCTATGAAGATTTATTATGTGAAATTCAAATTGGAATTACGTTGAAAAGTTGGCGATTCTGGAATATCATCTTCTTTGGATACGGTGATTTTGGAATTGGTAGCACGTCTAATATTTGAGGTTTCGTATCTTAAATGAAAAATATTCGTAGTATTTAGAACTAGCTGTACTGCGTGCGTTGCTACGGCACCAACAGATAAATCAGCATGAACTAACACTACATAAAATTTATGGGAATGGCAGTGGCGCCATCTGTCTGGATTAGTACCCTCCTCCCAGGCTGTTTCTGTACCATATTTTTGTAAATTCATAAATTGTATTGTATTATATCATTAATAATATGCAAATGTATTTGTATTTTTATATTTTTTACTTTTACATATCACAACATGAGGCCCGCTGAGTTTGTTTCGCCGGTTCTTCTCAGGACAGGGCTAGGGTTGAACCGGTGGTAGATTTTATTGTTGACGTTCAAAAAGTAATGCCTGTAATTCTATTTTGAATAAAAACTTTTTGATTTTGATTTTTGATTTTGTCGAAAATTGATCGTACCAACTTAGAAACTTTCGAGGTTGCATTCAGAACAACTTTACTAAAGATCATCACGTTTTCAGATGCATCTCAAGCGCTTAGTAGTTGTAATACCGACAAAAGCGCTTACCAGATCCAATTGTATAGTCATCCAGGAAACCATCGAAATACCCATTTAAAAATTCAACCCAATCGGCTCAGCCGTTTAGAAGTTTACCCGTTTTCCCATGGGAATGAAGCATTTTTCCGCGGTACAAAGTAGCCTGTACCCATCAGTGATAAAGTCGGCTTCTAATGGTAAAAGAGTTTTTCGATCAAAAAGATCGATCCCATAGTTTCGAAACCTATTCATAAATCTTTTTTTTAATAGTATATATAGATGGCGTGACTGTCAATCCGTTAAGGCTACACTAATACAATACACACTATTAGACTTGGTAAGAGGTAGTGCCACACTGCATGCTTGCATGCATTCGAATTGGGCCGGCACGACCGGGGAGGTACCTCTCGCTTACACGAGACTGGCGTAAAGTGACAGCTGAGTGCTGTCGCGTTTCGTGCGTTGTAAGTAGCCGGTGGCCCATGGAGGTGGGAGGAGAAAGGAGGGCAGCGCATCTGTATAGCCTCTATGCGGATGTTTGTGGGCGTCGGTAGTCATGAAAATGGTTCCGGCTGCTCGTTTGCCCTCCTATATCATAAAAAAAAAACTTTTACACTACATACATACCTACTACATACACTACATACATACCTACTACATACACTACATACATATTACATACACTAACACAAGCATATTTTTGCTTGTGTGCACCTCATCTTTGGCGATGATACGTATATTATCTCTTTAGTACGGAAATGTTTTATTTTTATTGTCGAAATGAATTTGCTTTCGGGGCTTTTTGTGAATACCAACGCACTATTGTGACTCAAACATGTTGCCCTCCCTGCAATGGGCCCCCGCACGAGTAGTAACCGTAGCTGTTACACTTTAGTATTAGTTTACTATTAGTATGTACTAGAAGTACTTTCCCGGTCGTGCTGAACGCAATGTAGCAGCTATGCAGCACTGCCTGAAACTATTATTATACCTATAATATGACTAGCAGCGCCCCGCCGTTTCATCCGCGTAAATTTAAATCCCTTGGAAAATAGAAAATCATCCCATTTTTCGGGATAAAAATCCTATCTGTTAATATAATTATTCTATTTCTATTCTATTCTAATCCAAGTTACCCTCTATGTGTGTGCCAAATTTCATGAAAATCAGCAGGGCGTGAAGGAGTAACAAACAAACATACAAACTTTCACATTTATAATATTAATAGGATTAATTCAATTTGACTAATAAATCAATAGAAACTACTGATCCAAAAAATAGCTCGAAAACTGCTCCATAGACCTCTATCTTATTCTAAATCATTCCCTTACTACGCCTTAGTTGGGTTACAAGATATCCTTCCTTTTAAGCAACGCACACAAAGTAACCACAAAGACAAATCAATGGAACAGTTAGCGAAACAACAGAAGCAGCAAAGTGAGAAACAACATAAACGCATTTCACAGAAACAACACAAAACATTTCACGGGAACAACAGAATGCAAAACATTTGATAGCTACAACAGAACGGATAACACGTCTCTAAATATCGCTGAAGACGTTAGCACATTATTCAAAGCGCCGCCACCGACCGCAATACTTATGGACAGCTGATTCTGATGCCATTGTCGCCGTTATGCAAATTAGCGCTATATTTTTAGTCTATAGAACTAACATATAGCCTGAAGCGAATGTTCTTTATCATCGAACAATTCAACAACAAAAACACAACATATTTTTACACCGATGGAGGTAGACCGAGAGAACCAAGTGCCAGATATCATGATTTTTCTACACTTGTCCCATTTCACATTCATATCTCTCTTCAAACAACACCCCTGCGAAGACTAGCTGTTGACGCTACCTTCGGACAATTCCCGGTCTATCTGATCATAGTACACCAGTCCTGGGCTTCCCCAGTACCTTCATCCTACCACATTTGCATATTCACATCATTGTTTATGTTTATCTGATAGTCCATTGTCCAATAAGTCAATTCTCTACTTCTCATGACCTATCTCGATGCAGCCAGCTCATTTCGGTTGCAAAAGCATCCAATTCAATTTGACAAATTAACAGGCGTTGTCAACCACACTTACCCCATATTTTTAAAATCCACACATATCAGCTATCCAGATAACTGAGATCAGTGGCTACATCACAGACAGTTTATTCTTAAAAACATTCGCCGAGTCGAGATTAAGTAATAAATAACGTCTGAGAAAATTTAAAGAGAAATTTATAACGTGTCAAGTTAGAGGCGACAGCGGGGACGGCTCTTACATTTTTTATCCTTTTCTTTCTTTAAAAAAAGAGTTGCTTGTTCAAGTCGTTTATCCATGAGCTGTTTTGCTATTATAAATGCAAATGTTTGGATGTTTTTATTATTTTGCACAACACTGTTGGGTTAATTTGGTATAGATGTGGTTGATTGTTCTCTAAATATATGATTCCCTTAAAGCATATTTTACGTGAATCTAATGGCAAGTAAGGAACAATATGTAAAGAAGTTTAATCTGTGGAAACTTTTCATGTTTCACCGTGTATCCAAAGAAGTAACTTCAATGTTAGACGTATTTTTCCATGAATCTCAAGACCGTTGATCCCCCTTTTTATAGCACCCAATCTACAGTAACGATAAGACATTGGAGTCTTTTTTGAGTCGATATGCGGGTAGTTATCACCGAGGACCCCACTCGGGCAACTTTTGCCCATTCAACGTCTAGAGATTTTCCCTATTAGTATAGAATAGAAAAGACACTAGCTTTGTCCCGTGGTTACAGCCGCATTTAATCTATCCGAAGGGTTAGCGATAAAATTATTCCTAAGGATATGTATTATTCAATAATACATATCCTTAGGATAAAATAATATATAAAATAATAAATAAATTACTGTTTGTCTCAATAATAATTATTGAGACAAACAGTAATTTTGTGTAATTACAGATTGATCTATATATGTGCTTAATTGGAACCGAAACTGTTCAATAATTTTTGTGTGTAAATATAAAAAAAACACAAACACACATACATTCTTTTTCCTCTCATTTATTTGGATTAGGATAGGAAGATACAACTTATGAAACCCTGAATGATACTATAAAGGTCTATATAAATATAATATAAATATAATGCAAAATAAAATGTTGAATTTTTTTCGTCATTAAAAATATATTTTTTTTATTCTTAAATCAAATTTATTATGCTATGTATTATTTTCTTACGTCACTTCGCTGCGCTTATAAACCCGCTACCTCCTACGCTTGGGCCACACGCCAACCCCTTTGCATAGTCTTTAATACGATGCAGTTGTTAGTTTAAATGAGAGAATTCGTGTCGTGGCGTTTTAAATACACCCCGTTTATTCAACTTTATTATCTCCGCAAGTTGTGACTTGTCTACAATCTCTCTTGTGACTTATCTACGATCTCTCCGACTCTCTTTCTCACTCTTTAACAGACCGCTTTTTATCACTTGGTATGTAAAATCAGTTTTGCATCTGAAAGTTTACATTTTGCAATGTTAGTCAAATGAAGATTTACTTTGTATAAAATGCTACGCTACAGCGTCGAGTATTTTTAGGGTTCAATGGAAAATTTGCAGGATTTATTCCTAGTCTTTTTAAAGCATAGATAAAGTGAAAAACGAGCAGTAGAGGCCATTTTCATGACTCTCGTCCATAGACATCCGCATAGGTTATACAGATGCGCTGCACTCTCTTCTTTCCTCTATGCGCCGGCTACTTACCTCACAAAACGTGGCAATGGTCACTTTATGCCGGTAAGCGAGAGGTACGTCCGGCCTATCTTCAACTGCAATACGTGGCACTATTCTGGCATATTTAATTGACACAAATTTGAAACGGACAAAGCCGGAGGACATTACAGTATAAGCTGAGTTCTCTATAAACTTTTGATGATGCTCCTCTGCCCCGCTGTAAAACTTGAATAGATTAAGTTTATGGTATTACAAATGGGAGATTTAGGGGGAGTTATCAAACTCGTTAGCACGTCTAGCGGGGAGGAATATCGAGTCCTAGGTCTTGCAATGATGACTAAGTCTATTTTGTTAATAGTATCGCAAATTAATACGCGAGTCCAATTTGAGATTACGTAACTTAGTAATAACTAGTAAGCGGTAGTGCCACGCTGCATGTAGCCGTTGGGGCGGCACGGGAGGTACCTCTCGCTTACACGATACCGGCATAAAGTGACAGCTGTGCTCTCGAGTTTCGTGCGGTGTGTAAGTTGGCGGTAGCCCATGTATGTCCATGGGCGTCTGTGGTCATGAATTGGCTCTGACTGCTCGTTTGCCATTTTATACTATAAAAAACCTTAAATATTATATATAGATCCGAAAAAGAAAAATACGTAATTAGAGATTATTTCTTCTCGATACTCTTATTATGCTTCTACAATTCCCAATTTGTTCATTTCTAAAAATAAATAAAACCACTCCATTTGTTTTTTTGTTTGAGATAATGTTTTTTTCTAGTTGAGTCAAATGATATTTATTCGATATTCCTTTATCATATTTGTGGGCTGTCCCATTTAAATATAGTAGCTGCACGTGGCATGCATTACCTAATGTCATACCTATAGACTATGATAATAAAAGCAAATACATAGATTTTTGAGCTAGAAACACTCAGGCATCAAACCATCTGACTAAAGTCTCGTCACAATCTGATTAGAAAATTCTACATAGCAAACAAGCAAACATACTTAAATATTTACGATAGACAAAAAAATACTCGCATTTCGAAAATCCAAACATGTTTTTTCTATTTGAGACAACGTTGTTTTTTCACTTGAGTCAAATGAAATTTCCTTAACGTCCCTTCATCATCCCATTTGCGGGCTATCCCATTTAATATTTATCCCAAAGTGATCCGGTATCCCCGGGGAGGGCTAATAAGTTTAGAAAGGGTCCCCAGGACCGGATGCTAACTAAATCAATTGATAGTTTTAAGTATATCGATATTAAATATGTAGGGCCTTTTTACGTTAACAATTTTGGATATGACAACGCTTTTTTTCTTTCGTAGTTTTTAGTATACGCTTGGTATTAAGTATTTAGGGTCTTTTTACGTAAATCTTTTTGGATACGACATCGCTTTTTTCGCCAAAGATATTCTATTTTTTACACTCTTTGTAGGGAGTTGGTTTGTATGTATGCATCCATGGGCCGCTATCCCACTGGCGTTTTACGAGCGTTGACGTCTCTCCGACGTCTTCGTAACGTCAACGCTGCGCTAACGCGACGTTAACGTCGCGTCATCCCGTGGCAATAGTTAACGTCAGCTAAACGCGACGTTAACGTCGCGTTCAGCTGACGTTACCTATTGCTGAACGCGACGTTAACGTCGCGTTTAGCTGACGTTAACTATTGCCACGGGATGACGCGACGTTAACGTCGCGTTAGCGCAGCGTTGACGTTACGAAGACGTCGGAGAGACGTCAACGCCCGTAAAACGCCAGTGGGATAGCGGCCTAATAGAACCTTTACTTAGAACATGCATATCGCTTTCAAACATATAAACGACGGTATTCAAAGAAATTTTAAATTGTAAGGATGTCTACAATTTTCGATGTCTCTAAGTAAGCGTGTTTTTAGTTTTTTAAACTATATCATAAATAATATGAGTATTTACTGTGATTAGGGTTTTTTAATTATGTCATTATTCCTGAAAAATTGCACACCTCCCCACTTCTCTTTCCTGTTTTTTTTAATATCCCGACGTTTTAATTTATTAATAAAATAAATATTTCATTAATATAAATTAATAATTTATATTAATTAAAATTAGTTTACACAACTCCAATTTTATTGATTTCTAGCGGTTTCACCCGCTTAAATTGCGATCCCGTGAAAAATAGAAAACCATCCCATGGCATCATATTTTGGAACATTTTTTCGCGATAACAACTATCCTATGTGTTAATCCAAGTTTCTCTCTGCGTGTGTGCCAAATTTCATGAAAAAGGATTCAGCAGCTTTTGCGTGAAGGAGTAACAAACAAAGTTTCGCATTCATAACATTAGTAGGATTATTAATCGCCAAATCACTTTTTCTACAATTAATATAAACTGGCAAAATGTGCTGGCGGGCTAATTAAAAAAAAAACTTGGCGCCAAGACATCCGTCACGGTGGCAGAGCCCAGCCGTGGGAGCTGAGCTCACAATCTTTATAATTATCATAATGAATTAGCCATGTGGCCATTGAGTTCTTATCGAAGTTTTTTATCTGTTGAGTTAAATCTTTTCACTACTGTTTAAGAAGGGACGAGTGCCTGTATAAGTAAGGCTGGCAACGCGTCTGCAAGACAACTTTTGCGGATGTCTATGGGCGGCTGTAGTCACTAATCACCTGCTCGTTTGCCCCCTATAATATAAAAAAAAACTACAGTTTTTATTATGATGCAAACGAGCAGTCAAGATTACCGACGTCCATGGACATTGCCAGGTTACACAGATGCGTCTCCTCCTCCCTCCCTCTTCCCTCTTTCACCCCTCCATGTATATCCGGCTACTAGCCGCAAGAAACGCAGCAGATTTGTCTCTTCACGCGTAAGCCAGTCCCGTGCCCATCTGAATTATCGAAACGATCCTCAATTTCAATGTGCTCTTCAAGAATGCGGCATATCCATATCTGAAAGGGCAAGGGTGTTGCGGATATCTGTGGGCGTTGGTGATCCCTTTTGCCCCTTATGCTATAAAAGTTGGCTATTTGTATAGTCGCTTAAGCCGATCATCTCCGCTCCCGCGCTCTCGCTTGCACGCGGAAAGTGACAATCATGATTTTCGTGCCTGCAGCCGGCGTTCATCGGCTTACAAAACTTTTCGTCCCTCTATCGCATCCGCGCTCTCGCTTGCACGCGGAACTTGACATATCATGATTTTCTCATGCAGACGGCGTTCATCGACTTATAAAACTTTTCGTCCTTCTATCGCATCTGCGCTCTCGCTTGCACGCGGAACGTGACAATCATGATTTTTTCCATGCAGCCGGCGTTCATCCACTTATAAAACTGGTCGTCCCTCTATCACATCCGCGCTCTCGCTTGCACGCGGAACGTGACAATCATGATTTTTCCATGCAGCCGGCGTTCGTCGACTTATAAAACGCCATCACGTAAATCTCCAGGTAGCCTCGCTCCGCGCGACGATGACACAATCATTAAATTTCAATTTTTTCCACCCGTAATACCATGAGAAACCCATTCGCTCGGATCCCATCAAGTGTTTCAATACCCGCGCCCCATTCTCGCCCTTGCTCCCATGTGCCAGGGACCAAGATCCCGTGAAGGGAGTTTTAATGGGGCGATGTCGCGCAGTGTACCGTAAAGGGAAACCATTTTGTCTTTATTTCAATATTACCATTAGGGGCATGTGTTTTAAGGTTATGGGGCGCTGGGGTTCGAATTCGAGATGTTAAAGTGTAATATAAATATGTCGTGGTTATGAGCCCGTAATTCTGGAGCGAGACGCGTTGCAGCGCTTTCGGGCAAATCGAAATATATTTTAAAATAAATAAATATATGATTTTTTGTAATATCTAACGACCACGAGCATCAATATAGAAGTTACGCACTTCAGCTTCATGGGCCACCGACTACGCGTGCCTCCGACTGCTCGTTTGCCGGCCCTATACTGTGAAGAAAAGACGTGACAGCTTAGCTCCACTTGTGCCTGCATTTTAGGTTCTCTTCTATCGTCAATCCACTGTCTTTGGGTATCGGTAGTCATGACAACGGGTCTACTCGTTTGGCCCCTTATAAAGAAAAGCTGTGTCAACATAGCTCCACTGCTAATATAGCATTTTGAGAGATTTGTAAGTTTTCTCTCCTACCGTCTGATATTTATTTATTATATTCTGAATTCGCCAAGATAGCGACTAAGATAATCTCTTATGAAACACAATAATTGTAAATATTAATGCAATATTTCGAATCCAAATGTAGAATTATAATTTCTAAATCTGTTGCACTACTGAATTAGGTTACCCTGTAATGGTATTTGTAAGAAAGGAAATACATAAATAAAGGAGACTGAAACGATTCCATACATTTCTGGGCCCAAATGTAAAAAAATAAAAAGGGTATTAATTAAAAGGTTTCAAGTTACTAGTCCTTCGCAAGAACTTCTATAGGTTTTTGACAATCTAAGAGCTGAGATAATGGAGGTTTAGTAAAAGTGAGATTATGTTGCAACCTTGAACTGTCAGAATACGATACCTGAAGTTTAAAAGGTCATTTTATACACCAATGCTTACTATATTTAACCTTTTAACCTCTATGGTCTGATAAATAAGACATACAATATCTAGCTCGCACCGCCACCGTCTTAAAAATAAGACTAATTTCTGACTGTTGTTTTTGAAGTAATACTCCTATTTATAAAAAAATTAGTCTTATTTGATATAATTTTGAAAATACAGACAGTATTTTCAAAATTATCTCATAATAGGACTCAAGGAATGGAACAATGTTTATTGTACAGTAAGACAGTAAGATAATAACAAAATAATATCGATTTTAGATAATTTTTGTAAGCACTAATTGGCTTAGATCGTTTCTATATACCTCGGAGGACTAGGAGACTAAGAGGTAGTGCCATGCTTGTAATAGGTACTCTACATTTCTCCTATACTATAAATCACAGAGCAAAGTAATACTACTATAAATAATATAAACCAGCTTATCATAAAATTCTCACAGCTTATACAATTCATTACGATGATTTAAATCGACTAGAAATAAATAATTATATTTTTAGTTATAGTTTGGTTTATTGATGTTTTGTTATGAAATTATATTTTATTATGATGCTTATGTATTCTTCAAACATTTATTATATATTATGTAGCGCATAGGTTTTATTTTTCTTTAAATATTATATTCAACAATTAATCGATGTTGTCATGAAATATATATTTCTTATATTTCTCCGTCTCCACATTGCTAAATGTCCTGATTCTTTGCTATTTTTATATAAAAAAATAGGACCAATTTTTTAGACTACATCTTAACTTCTTACATTTGAGCCCACTAAGTTCAGCCTCCTTTGCAGCTCTCCACTGACTCCCTCTTCTCTTCCAGGACCAGCGGCCGGATGTCGGAGAACGTGCTATCGTTCAAGGCCGACGCGTCGGACAACAAGGCCAGGTACTCGTGCGAGGCCAAAAACGTCATGATCAGCAACACGCTCAAGGCCGAGATCGACCTCACAGTGCTGTGTGAGTATATTGATAATAACATACTATAAGGTAACAGATTTTATGACAGGTTCAACATCTTCCCCCTTACTAATAAACATAGAATAACTTTATCCAAGTAATAACCTAGTAATAAACTGACATCTGTCAAATTCCATACTTTTTATGTATTTTTTAATATGGAATTTGACAGATGTCAGTTTAGGACTAGGTTATTAATTGGATAAAATTATTCTATCTTTATTAATAAGGGGGCTTGGGTTTAGTACCCTCCTCCCAGGCTGTTTCTGTACCATAATTATTGTAAATTAATAAATTGTATATCATTTATAATGTTTAAATGTATTTGAACTTTTATATTTTTTACTTTTATATTTCATCACATCATGAGGCCCGCTGATTTGTTTCGCCGGTTCAAAAAAAAGCCTTTAAAATATATGGGGTAATTATTTAAGCATGAGCACAGACACAGACGGCGGAAAGCGACTTAGTTTAATACTATGTAGTGATTATCATTGTACTTCGGATATTAATTGAGTGGATTCTTCCTGGAAGAGAAAGAAAGTGTACACGCGGACTCCTCTGTCTTGCTTGCACAGTAATATAAGAAGCATACCTCTCTCTCTGTCTGTCTTCACTAACTTATACTTACTTGTTTCGCCGGTTCCTCTCAGGACAGGGCTAGAGTTGAACCGGTGGTATATTTAATTGTTGACGTTCAAAAAGTAATTTCTGTAATTCTATTTTGAATAAAAACCTATTTGGGCCACCGGCTACTTACACAACGCACGAAAAGCGACAGCACAGCTGTCACTTTACGCCGGTTTCGTGTGAGAAAGAGGTACCTCCCGTCACGGCCAATTCCGCTACAATGCAGCACGGCACTACCTCTTACTAAGTATCTAAAAAGATCTATATATTTCTATCTATCTATTTTTAGGAAACTTCATGTGTATTTAATTTTCCCATAATAAACCCCCTGGTAACCGCGTTCCGGAGCACTTACGGGTCTATTTGACCAATAATACGGTTACCTTCGGGGTCTGATGTTTTAGGAAAGTAACGTGAGTGAAACCCGGGGACGCTTCTAGTGTAATTTTACTATCTCATGTAATCTTTCAACATTCGAAAAATCATCGTACTAATCTCTATCCCCCTTATTAATAAACATGGAATAACTTTGTCCAAGTAATAACCTAGTAATAAACTGACATCTGTCAAATTTCATACTTTTATGTATTTTTTATTATGCAGTTTGACAGTTTTCAGTTTATTACTAGGTTATTACTTGTATAAAGTTATTCTGTCTATTAATAAGGGGGTAAAATGTATAAAATTCTCGTGTCACAATGTTAGTTGCCATACTCCTCCGATACGGATCATCGGGTAGGTCTGAGAATCGGCCATCTATTTTTCATCTCGATGTTTCCACGGGATCGAAACTTACGCGGGTGAAACCGCGGAGCGCAGCTAGCTTATATAATAAGAAGCGAAAACATAGACGTTTGTTATTGTTTTACGCAAAATCTTTTTAGATTCGTGTGAAATTTGACACAGACAAATATTACATTCTGGAATAAGATATTTTTTATCCATGAATGAATGTAATGTGATGGATTAACGTGAAACCTTGGGAATAGAATAGAATATTAGACGTATATTGAGGATTAATACATGTACACTATTACACAACATCATTTTAAGTAGGTCCTTAATCTTACATACATTCTTATATTTAACTTTAATTTTATAACAATAAAACAATTTTTATTTTGATATCACAGATGTCTTTTATCACTGAAACGTCGAGCTCGTAAAATATTTAAATAAACCGCGAAAAAACCGGTTTAAGTTGTTTTATTGTAA
>LUGF01019288.1:22011-42529 GCA_001625245.1 Calycopis cecrops | reverse complement strand
CCCCCCCCCCCCATGGGCCACCGGCTACTTACACACCGGTCTTTCCGGAACAATTCCACTGCATACAATCATGCAGTGTGGCACTACCTCTTATTAAAAGCCCTATCCAGTCTTATGGCTATCAGCCCGTCCCGTGGCCCTATCGACCAGAGCTATGGCCTTATAACCAAGTCCCTTGGCCCTATCAATTAGTCCCTTGTCCCTATCTTTAGTATACCCCTATATTTAGTAAAAGGTAGGGCCACGCTTCACACATGCATGCAGCCAAATTGGGCCGGCGCAGGGGAGGTACCTCTCGCTTACACGAGACCGGCGTGAAGTGTCTTGCTGTCGCGTTTCGTGCGGTGCGCAAGTAGCCGGTGGCCCATGGAAGTGGGAGGAGAAAGGAGCGCAGCGCGTCTGTATAGCCTCTATGCGGGCGTCGGTAGTCATGAAAATTTCTCCGACTGCTCGTTTGCCCTCCTATACCATAAAAAAAAAAAATAGGGCCATTGAACTATTTGATAGGACTAAGGGACATGTTTATACGGCCAAGTAGCTGGTTGTTAGACTATTGGATAGGCACCAAGGGATAGCGGATATGGTATTTCACGTCTGCCTTCTTCCTCTCACTTACAAGAAGTACCAGAGCATCTTATACTCATCACGGAGGTCCATAATGCTCGGGGATCTGCTCTAACTGCTCCTTTGTTCCAGACGACAGAATAATATCGGAGGGCGGCGTGTTGAACATGACCCGCCTGTCGCGCCACGACGCCGGGGTCTACACGTGCGAGGCGGTCAACTCGCAGGGCGCCGCCACCGTCAACATCACCGTCAACGTGCACTGTGAGTATGCGTCCGCTCCCATCTGCGGAGCGAGGTCTGTCCCGGCACGACGCCGGCGTGTACACTTGCAGGGCGCCGCCACCGTCAACATCACCGTCAACGTGCACTGTGAGTAGGCGTCCGCACCCATCTGCGGAGCAAGAGCTGATCTCAATTTTAAAAATTTCTGAAATACAATTGTTTGAGATGGAACGGTGGCAGGATTGTGCCTGCCACCGTCGAGGTGCACTGTGAGTAACTCGGATGCGTCTGATAACATCTGCGGAAACGATGTGTGACCGCTATTTTAGATGTCCCTGAAATGCACCGACAACATTAACGTCAACGTGCACTGTGAGTAATGCGTCTGCTCCCATCTGCGGAAACGGTGCGGTCTTACGCCTGCTACCGCCAACACATGGTAAAGAGTAAGAAGGTACGCATCTTCTTCCATCTACGGGAAAAGGGCACTGACAACATCTCGTACAATTAATTCAGAGTGCCTTAGCTTATAGATGCACCAGTGTATATGTCTTTAAAAACAATTTTGATATATATATTATACTTTCCTGTCGATTTATTACTTATGTTGGCATCGTCCCGATTTTCGGGAGTGACGTCACATCCGTATCCTCGTCAACATTATTTTGACAGGGATAAAAACCAATGCTGTTAAGGCTTGTCTCTGGATTTGGGAAAAGAGCTTTCCTTGAGTGAAAAACAGCTTACCAACATGAATCCCTAAATAATATATATTTCTAATTTATCAAAGACTAGCCGCGCCCCGCGGTTTCACCCACGTATATTTCGATCTCGTGGAAAATAGAAAATCATCCCATGGCATCCCATACGAACATTTAAATCGGGATAAAAATTATACTATGTGTTAATCCAAGTTACTCTCTATATGTGTGCCAAATTTCATGACAATCGGTTCCGTAGTTTATGCGTGAAGAAGTAATAAACAAAAATATACAAAAATTGCATTATGTATGTGATACTTGAACGCTCTCAATGAGGAGGAAGCCAAGGCAAGGTAAAAATCGTAATATGTAGCACTCTCTACTCTTCCTAACGTAAGGGTACAGGTCTAAAGGTGCGTCGTTGTTGTATTTTTTATTCTAAAACTAACGGAGGTTATACCGCAACCTTCCAAAACATGTGACAATACCTAAAGCAACCGTGAGGGACAAATTAATGAAATGGACGACAAAATTTTGGTAAGAGGTAGTGCCACACTGCATGCTTGCATGCAGTCGAATTGGGCCGGCACGACCGGGGAAGTACCTCTCGCTTACACGAGACTGGCGTAAAGTGACAAGCTGTGCTGTCGCGTTTCGTGCGGTGTGTAAGTAGCCGGTGGCCCATGGAGGTGGGAGGAGAAAGGAAGGCAGCGCATCTGTATAGCCTCTATGCGGATGTTTGTGGGCGTCGGTAGTCATGAAAATGGCTCCGGCTGCTCGTTTGCCCTCCTATATCATAAAAAAAAAAAAAAAAAAAAAATGCTAGTTCTTTAAATCTATTAAATAGACAATGAGAGACATTAAAAAAGGACAAAATACTATCTAGTCTTTCGTTAAACCTAAAAAATATGTCCTAGAAACCCTCACACGATTATAATTCTATACTAGGACACCCCCCTCTTCCCCCCACTGGTATCGCCCGGAGGTGTATCGAATAATTGGAATGTATAAAAGGATGTTTGTTGCAGACGCCGCGGGCATTCGGTCGGTCTCACAAAATGGCGTCGCCAACCCGAACGAGGACGCCATCTTGTCGTGCACGGCTTCCGGTGAGTATAATCAATTGACGTTACTTCTTTTTTATTTTATTAATTGAAAACAAGGTTTTTATTTAAAAAGAAGATTTCATTTCATTTTCTTCAGCTACGTAAATAATTAAAACAAATTTATATTTAATTAAAAGGTTATTAGGTGTTTAAATTGGCTACAAAAGTCAACAACAGTATATGTATTTGCTGCAAGAGGTATTTGCTTAGAGAAATTCTGATTTCGAATTTGGTTTTTATAGTATAGGGGGCAAACGAGCAACCGGGCCGATTCGCATGCCTACCGGCGCCCACCGGCCACCGAATACTCATACACGAAACGCGGCACAGCTGTCATTTTATGCCGGTGTCGTGTAAGTGAGAGGTACCTCCCCGTGCCTCTACCTCTCACTAAACACCAGTGGTTTTGGACTTAATTTTGTAAGATCCAAAACCATTTAGACAAGATCATAAAAAACCTCTTTAAATAAACAAAAAACAAAATAAATAAGTAATATAAATTACCCAGACGTCCATTCTATTTAAAACCCACGAATGTGCGCAATAAACTAGGATTATAATTCTCAGCCAGTCTGAAATTATCAAAGGTCAACAACTTACGTCTAGACAACGTTGCGTAGTCAGCCCTTTGGTAATTGGAAGGGTCGTTATTGTAATTACTAATTAGTATTGTTATATTTACTATTATACTAGTTGCTAGCTGTGTGTGGAATTTGGAAATAATAAAAAATATTTAATAATGTAGCCAAAATTGCCCTTTACTTCATATACTTCAGCGATATGTACAGACAGACAGACGGACAAAAATTTTACAATACGCCGCTTTTAGATTATTTTTGCCGCCGGTTCATTTTATTTGCAATGCGTCAAACTCACCAAATTGATGAACTACCAAATTAACACAACACAACACAACACATATAGATAGCCTCTAAGAACTAAATCATGGAGTTGGTAGTTAAATTGTAATATATACTTTTTTATGGTATAGGGGGGGCAAACGAGCAGTCGGAGCCATTTTCATCTAACGACGCTCATAGACATCCGCAAAGAGGCTATGCAGATGCGATGCCATCCTTTCTGCTCCCTCCTTCACGGTCCACCGGCTACTTACACACCGCATGAAACGCGACAGCAGTTACGGTTTCTCGATCGGTTATGAGTAGGCGAAGCAAGTGTGTAAGGAGTAGCCGGTGGCCCATTGCGGGGGGATGATAGGAGGGCAACGCATCTGCGTAACAATCATGCTAATGTCCATGGGCGTCGGTAGTTATCAAAAGGTTCCGATTGCTCGTTTACCCCCTTATGGAAAAAAAAAAAGATCTATGAAGATATGATAACACATATGAATGTGTTTTGTTGTTGTTGTATCTTTTATTCTAAAAGTAACGGAGAATTAACTCTCAACAAAGAAAAATTAACAAACAAAAGACAGAATAGTTTGTCCTTAGTTAAACCTTGTAATAAATATAGTCTAAAAACTCACACAATTTAATTCTAGACTAGGAATTGTTGCTTGACCCTCAAAACTAATCCCAATTTTTCTTCAGGCAACCCACTCACATCCGACCACATAACCTGGCAGCGGAACGACTACGATATGTCCACCCACCAAGTAACCTTCGAACCCAGGAACCAAACCAGCTACCTCACCATCGAGCGGGCCACCCGGGACGACGTGGGGGCCTTTGAGTGCGTCGTCAACAACGGGATAGGGGGGGAGACGAGGCAGGAGGTGGTACTCGTGGTGAAGTTCAAGCCAGAGATGGACACCTCGCCAATATTGGCGAAGTCTGCCACAAATGCTGGCCAGGTCGGCAGGCTTACTTGCAGGTGTGTATAATGTAATATCATACTTGGATTAAATAATATACTTTTTTTACTATTTCCACTATTTATTATTAAAAATATATTTGTTATATATTTTAAATATGCTGTATTAAAAAATAATTTTCATATTCTTTTCTTTCTAATTTATGTTTTCGTCGTTAAGAACTTTGATATAAATAAGATTAGATTAAAAAATCATTATTAAAAATATATTTGTATAATATATTCTTTAAAAAATCTAATGATCAAAAAGTTCTATCTATTTCATTCATAATCTTAATTTGAATTTACGAGATTCATCGAATTTCAATCATATCACGAGCTTTCCAAGTCTAACTTTAAATTCAATATATCGAAAGCTTCGGTTATTTTGGAGCTTAAATCGCGGCTTTTAGTTGATAATTAACATTTATACACGGGCTGAGCGTAAGTGCATATTTTATTAATTTGTTAATTCCAATTATGTTTATTGGAATATGAGTTGTATTTGGAATAATTATCAGAACAAATCGCTGCATTGGAAGAATACTGTTGTAACTCAAAATGAGTGAATTTTTCAGTACAGTTTGAAGTTTTTTTTGAAAGCATTAAGTTGGTACTATAATTTTCTATTTCTTGTGTGGACATTCACAATTCATAGTGTACATAGCAACTACACACAAATTATAGTACTAAAAACGTAAAAAAAAAATCAAAACTGCTGTACTGAAAAATTCACTCATTTTGAGTTACAGCAGTATTCTTCCAAAGCAGCGAAATGTAGATTTTTTTTATTATTATTTCATCTTGTGTCTCTCTGAAATGGCTTGACCGATTCTCATAATGCACACTGAATGATCACCCTAGTGGATTCTAACAGAAAAATAACGAACCGTGCGAAACGCGAGCTTGTAGCTGTCAGTTTACACTTTAACCTCAACTAGATAACCTCCAGATGTGCCGGACAAATTCACCTATATTACTGCAATGACACTACATATACACGAAGTACCAGGCATACATAACTCAAAGAATTTTTTGCTGTATAATATGTATAATTATATGTTTATTATTAGTAGTAGGTAGGTTCAATAAAAAAAATATAGCGCCTAATTCAACTAGAAAGGACAAGAAGTACTAGGCAAACATAACTCACAAGGAGCACTTTTCAGATGCAAAGCCGCGCCGCTGCCCCACTTCACGTGGTCCAAGTCCGGCGTGAAGCTCCCCGTGAACACGTCGACGAAGTACTTCGCGGAGCTGAAGCGCGTGGACAGCGTGACGTATGTCAGCACGCTGCTCGTGTCGGACGTCGGCACGGCGGACTTCGGCGCGTACGAGTGCGGCGCCAGGAACGAGCTCGGCCACGCCGTCACTACTGTCACGCTGGACGTGACTGCTGCGCCTGGTAAGTAGCAAACGTACAGTCGGAGCCATTTTTCTCCTTTCTCCTCCCACCTCCATTGGCCACTGGCTACTTACACACACAAACAAAACAGTACCGTAGTCACTTTACGCCGGTCTCGTGTAAGCGAGAGGTACCTCCCCGGTCGTGCCGGGCCATTTCTCAGCGTGCTTCATCTAACTTAAAAGGCGCGTGATGATGATCATATAAAGGCACATCAAACCCCCGCCTCAGACGGCAATATGATACGTGCCAGAAATACATATTTAAATTAACATTTTTATAAGCGTGTGGTTCAACCTCGCCTTTATACAACGGTATATAAAACTTGTTTAGGTATTTTTTATAGTGTAAGGGGGCAAACAAGCAGTCGATCATTCATGACTATCAAGGTCCACAGACATCCTCATAAAGTTTACAAATGCGTTGCCTTCCTCCTTCCTACAAGGACCACCGGGTACGCACCGCACGAAACGCTCATTATAAAAATAATACCTATTAATTATAATAATCTATGTTCCGTGAACATGACTGTACTTTTCACTGTGTGAACACTCAAATAAAATATTGCCGAATCGCCGCCTAGTAAATTCAATAAATTTGAAAGGAGTCGATTCGGCAAAAATTGGCAAGTTTAAATTGTCCAATCGACACCTAATCCGATCAGAAGTACCAGGCACACATAACTCATAAAGAGTATTCAAAACGACATTTCAGTATAGTAAGAGGTAGTGCTACACTGCCGAATTGGGTCGGCACGACCGGTGAGGTACCTCGCTTACACGACACCGGCGTAAAGTGACAGCTGTGCTGTCGCGTTTCGTGCGGTGTTTAAGTAGCCGATGGCCGATGGAGGTGCGGAAGAAAATGGAGGAAAGCGCATCGTATAGACTCTATGCGGATATCTATGGGCGCCGGTAGTCATGAAAATAGCGACTGCTCGTTTGCCCCCCTATACAAAAAAAAACGGTTGCACACTGTTGGGGAGGACTTAACTTACAAGTTTATTCAGTCATTTAGAAACCTTATGAAACCTTTTTAAACAAAATTTTATTCCAAACTGATAGTATACGTGTAAATAATATTATTTTACGTTTTTTATACTATTTCCTCTTTTTACTAATTCAAATTACATTAATTAATTCGATAACTGTAACGGTTTCGATGACATCATCAAGAATACATATAGTTTGTTATAATTTTGGGCCTTTGCCACATGCTGAATTAAAAAAAGTAGTTTGTCAATATTTTTTTTGATTGCCGCTATAGTCCTACAAGCTTTTTACAGCTTCAAAAGCACTCTAAACGATTTAGTTGGTAAACTGGCATCAAATCGACAAACTTTTTTATCCGACCGACAACTAAACGTGCACTAAAATTGGACAACTTTACATTGAATTGATCAGAGCGATATTTTGAATGGCTACCTGAATAGAGGGCTTAATATACATAACAGCGTAACTGAAGCTTACAGGTTTATTTATAACTAAATCGTACAACCGTCGTCTTGTCATTATTGAAAATACGTTGTCATGGTAACTTTAATGTTATGTGGCCGAATTGTCAATCCGTTATTTTGCCCTACAATAGTGTATTGTTTTAAATTTTTCATTATATATATTGATAAGTTATAGCCTAAATGTTACCGAGCACTAATACTTATATAGCAAAAAAGTTTCATCAAAATCCGTCTAGTAGTTTTTGCGTGAAAGCCGCATAAGACACAGGCAGAATGACATCTACAGTTTTATCATGTGTTTTTGCTTTTATATATGTAAGATCATTGATATGTATAAAGATATAATGTTTATTAGATTAATTATTTCAATTTTACAGGATTTATTTTTTATAATAATAGACATTAAATAAAAAGCTATTTTTGCCGCCCAGCTGTTCTTTTAAACATGTGCATTTTGATCAAATAATAAAATTATTTCAAATAATTTAATAATGGGAAAAATTAAAACAATGTCAACATTAAAAATTAAAAAAAATATGCGAAGCAAAGATTTTTCATAGAGGACTCGAATACCTAGGTATTGGGTCGACAGGGGAACCTACCACGCTCTCTCGCAGATGGGAGAGACCCATCCCGATATGATAGCTAATTTAAGTATTAAGTATGGCTGTTATTAACACTGTCGTTGCTTGCAGATCCGGTGCAATCCATCGCGGTGACGAACGTCACATACAACTCCGTGACCCTGGCTTGGTCTGCCGGCTTCGACGGCGGCCTCTTCACCTGGTACAGGATACGATACAGGTTAGTGTGGGGCTTGTTTTACGAGGATAATGGAGGGATGATGATGATGATGATGATCTTGATAAAGAAGCTTATTTGACTTTTCTTGGGGACTGGATTCAAAAATATTCACTGAAATTTACTTTTTTTTTGCTGAGCCGGTATCAAAGCATCTAGGGCAGGGATGTCAAAGATACGGCCCGCGGCCCGCGTCCGGACTTCACGCCCATTCTATACGGCCCGCAATCTCGATATATCACAGAAAAAAAAAGATCCCATCAATGAGCTTTTTTTGTTTAATTGAACCTGGCCCTAGTATACGGCCCTCTGCAATATTAAGTTTGACACCACTGATATAGGGTACAGCAAGATATATAGTTACCCAAAGAATCTTATTAGAACACAAAATACGCGACGCCTATTAGCCTAAGGGGCTTAAGCCTAAACCTAACATCTCAACTTTAATATTGATTCAGACTTCAAGAAAACAAATTTTTTTGCTACATCATTTTATAAATTTGTAAAACTTTTTACATCTCTTTTGCACACGAATGCTCTATCTCACTCTCACATAAACAGTTGTTAAAGTTATATATCTCTGTCGCACATGAAAAGAAACGGCGCTATGCGTCTCCCTCGCGCATGATTGATGACAACCCCCAATGAATGATGGATGGTGAAAGTTGAAAGTATTTAGGCGTTCTGTTATTTTTATCAAGTTGCCAAATTATTTGTATATTTAAAAATCACTTTCTCATCCGCGTAATGATTGAGCGAGCTTCAAACTTTCGTGTCACCTGATGGAAGGTCCATACTAACTACGTCACAAGTTCGTAAAAAAACTGTTAGGGTGACAGCACACACGATTCTTTTAGCAGCTGTGATCGGCGATTTTGCGACTGCCTTTTTTATAGGATAAGGTGCAAAGTAGCAGGTGATAGAATACTACCGCCGCCCATACACATCCGCAAAACAGGAGGCTTCGCTGGCGAGTTGCCGTTTTAAATAAGAGTAAGCTCTTTTGTTGAAGAGCCTCAGGTCGTATCGGTTCGGAAACACCGACTGTGGCAGCTGGTTCCACGCGCCTGAAACGCACAGTTGTGGACTTTGGGACATCGAGGTGGTGGCGTTGGAACTTGGAGATCTGCCGTGATATCCTAAAGTGGAACGGCCTGGCCACGGACACAGCGGTGCGCCTTGCGGCGCGGTGAGCGGATGGCCTGTCTCTCTCTCACTCACGCGTCGAGTATTGCCTCGCCGTTCGCCGCGCCGCAAATCGCGCCGCTGTGGCCGTGGCATGGCGCATACATTTTGTATGTCACGTCTTGCCGCTCACCTCGCCGCTCGCCGCGCCGCAATCCGCACCGCTGTGGCCGTGGCAGAGCGGGAACTCCGCTGCAGGTATTAACTGGAACAACTCGAATGTATCACGATATAGCGATTCTGCGTTCAGTTGCGTATCGCGTCGGAATCGCACGACTTAGCGACCGCTCCGATGCTCGATATGTAACACTCGCATTCGCTTTGCGGCTAAATCGCGTGCGCTGGGGCGCGTCTCGGAATTCAGCTTTTCAAAAGCGTCTAAATCGTTGATTGTGAAAAAGTATCTTGTGTGCTGTCCCTCTTAGTCTCTGCTCCGACATTTTGAAGCGAATGGTGTGCAAAGACAAGCGCGCTAACGGGTTACGCTTGCCCTTAATCACTAGACCACTTCAACAAATTACGTAGAGAATCGTTCTCTACATATTTTCACCGTGTCGCTTCCATTTCTTCTTCTTTTCGTATGTCTTCTTTTTACAATACAAAATCGCTGACTTAGTAGTAGCTCATGAAAATGGTAAAAATGAAAGTGTGCGTTTCTTGCGATTTGTTAGTATTCGGTGGCCCACGGAGGAAGAAGGAAAATGGTTTCGACTGCCCGTTTACCCCCTTTTACTATAAAAATAGTAAAATAACAAACTGCTGTACGGTAAAAAAAATAAAAAGAAATAAACTGTTCTTTTTCTCTTTCGTCACTAACAAGAGCATTTTTTCAGAAAAATCGACGAGGATACGTACAGGTACGAGGACGTGGTGCCGCGGAACGCGACGTCGTTCACCGTCCACAACCTGGAGAGGAGCACCGACTACGTCTTCTCCGTGATGGCCATCAACAAGATAGGCCAGAGCAAGTACAGGCCGGACGACACCAAGGCCACTACACTAAGTAAGCACCTCTGTAGACATTATGTGATCCTGGTACTTTAGAACGACTTAATAAGAGGTCGCCGAGTGTATAGTGGTTATATGATCCTGGTACTTTTGAGAAAGTTGTACGGAGACATGAGTTTTTCCTGCACACCGCACGAAACGCGACGTCACTACCGTTCACAATCTGGAGAGGAGCACAGACTGCGTGTGATGATGGCCATCAACAAGATAGGCCAGAGAAAATCCTAAAGCAAATGCAGCTATACTCTGATAACATTCTGTTTTCCTGGTACTCCTAAGACGATCGTGTGCAATTGTGTGGGCTGTTATTGCTGCGTTGCAGCGAAATCGAGCCCATTGCATGCTAGCTAAGACATCACTTGGGTGGATGTGTGATACTACTTATGTACTCCTAGTTGCTTCGAAGGATTTGCAATATTAGGCAATTGCAGCATAGCAGCAGAATTATTCATGCATGTCAGGTACCTCTCGCTCACAAGTTCCAAAGTAAAATAATAGCTATGCCTTTGCGTTCCGTTTGTGAAAGTAATAAGAGAGCAAAGATTTGCCATAACCTCGGATTCCCCGGATGCTTATAGTCTTTCGCAAGTTAGTCAAATCTAACGACAGATGTAATGCCACAGAGTGTTCCAAATTCACTATTCCTGGCACAATCTAGTAAAATAATAAGCTTCATGTCAAGCCGATAAAATCCCTATCACCCAACAATATATCATTGAAATATTAATTAAACCCCACAACAACACAAATAAATAACGGACACAAAATGCTAAACAGGTAAAGTCCCGATCACAATTAGAACAGCTATTCATTCATTACGAATTGAATAAACCGAATATCGAACTTAATGAATTATGCAAATTGTTTCATTATAATTAATTAATGTGTAAATAAATTAATGATTCATATCGAATGATAGTTTTGAATTTCGAAACAATAAATTCTATTTTTAACTGTGACCGTATTCTAGTTTTGAATTTCGAAACAATAAAATTCCATTTTTAACTCTCTGAATTCTAATGATTTTGGAATTTTTCAACGCTTCCCCAGACATTATTCCGTCATCAGTACAGTCGAGCTCGGAAGAGTACAACTCGTACCACGTGCCGGGTGTTCTCATTATAACAGGCACTATTGTTGGTACAGCACTTATCCTCTTGAATGTACTGTTGGTTGGATTCTGTCTACACCGGCGGACAAACAAACGGATAAGAGGTTTGCGTTAGTGTTATGCTCTTCATTGTGCAAGCGTACAAATGAATTTTTAAAAACGAAATCGCGTTTTTTAAATTTCGAATACCGTCGAATTAAATTGAATTTGAATAATTATTCATTTGTACGCGTTTTGTGTTCGTTTTCTATAGATGTTCGAGAAATAAATTATTCAAATGTACGTTAGAATAATTTAATTATTCTTTTTTTGTGTGTTGTATTTTTATTTTTCTTTCTTTTCGTTTCTAGAGCTATCAGAAGTAGGCGAACTGAATATAGTGCCGACGGTAGACGTAGAAGTTGCTGATTCATCAAAATCCACCATAATCTACGCCTGTGTTGCGGTTATATCGATTTTGATAATCAACGCTATTATTGTTGCTTTTTTTATATTGAAGAAACGAACCAGAAGAAAAGGTGGGTTTAATTTTTTTGTTGCATTTATTATTTTGGCTTTGGCGTTATACAATATTTTTATTGAAAATTCATAAAATTACTTTCAATGGATTATATTATATTTATTTACAATATTTTATTTAGCAAACACCATAGACTCCCCGTACGAGAACCGAGATGTCGGAAAAACAATAATTCAAATAAACTAATGTAATCCGTTTAAAGTACGCATTTATTAGAATAAAGTAGTATATCTATAATTCATGTCCATGTAAAATGCATCAATTTATTCAAAAATACTTTGAAATAAATCTTAAAAATAAAAATATAAAGATTATATTAATGTTATATAAATTCTATTGATGATATATCTATAAAAATATTTTCATCTTTACAATAATAGATTTTATATTTAATATATAACGACGTCCACCGGATCCAATAATTAGTTCCGGATAGAAGGCCAGGCTTTCTTTTATTGTACTCATTGTGTTGAAAGATATAAGAATTTCCAATTCCTATTCATAATGTTCTTATTCTTTTGAAGTTTATACTGAAGTTCATTTTAATTCCATATTCATTAAAATGTATGAATTTAAATTGTTCTTTAAGTTAGTTCGATTATAAAATACATAAATACTTAATTAAATAATTAAACAAAACCATTGTAAATAATTCATTAGTTGACAATTTTTGTTGTCTCTCTTTTTGTGTGTCACTTTCAGTTATTACTTATTAATTTTGAACTGTTAAAGTGAATTTATATACAAAATATTTCATGAAATCATTGTATTGTAAATGAAATATTGTGAAACATTAAATTTGACCATCTGAATTGTTTAAAGTATAAACGGTGCGCTCTATTAGCGAAACCACAAACTAATTATGCATTAATTAATATCGTTCGAATATTTATGATGGAATAATTTAATTATTTTCGAAGTGAAATATTTTTGCTATGCCTAAGATTTATTCTACTATCTGATGTAAATTAAATTTAGCTACATTTGATTTGCAAACTAAGCATTTGTAGATTGGTGTAGCAGGCATAGTTAACATCGTTAGCCTTAGCTGGCTTTAAGTTAAAAAATAAAGTTTCTTGCATATCTAGTTGTTTCGAATAATTTTATTTTTCTGAATAATTATTGAATTATGTTTTACTAATTCAATTATTCGGTTGAACAGAACAAGCCGGTCAGTCGGCGAAGTCGGCGACGATAGAGATGTACGCCCCATCCCCGTACAATGATACAATGACGGGAGAGACCTTGAGCTCCGTGTCGGAAAAGTCGGAGACCTACTCTCAAGATGGCGACGACAGGCCTCCGCCGCCGATTCCTGAAGTGCCCAGCATGCCTAATAGGCATATGATGAATCCGGTATGTTTTTTTTTGTTACACTTTTTTTTTATTCAAGCCAATTTTTTATTTAACTAAAACATTAATGAAATAATAAACAATGATGAACTTAAATGCAATGCTTAAATGAAAAACAATGATTATGAAAATAATGATAACTATGATTTAATTAATTTTTGAATGTATAATAATATACGATTGTTTATGACAAATAATTATATAAACGATAAAGAAAAAAGCGCTTAAGAATAAATCTTAATGATAACTGCAATTGGCATTATAATGATAACAGTGTTAAATCGTTAACACACGGCTAACCCACTTAATTATTAAATTAATTATATTGATGATTGATCATAATAATTATATTGATCATAATAATGTTAATGGCCACATTAATGATAATAGCCATAATGATTCTCATAATATTGACATTGTTACAGACGGACGCGTACCTCCTCGAGGAGCAACTCTCGGTCCCGCCACTCGACTACCCGCCCCCCAACTACGTGCCGTACGAGCACGAGCGGTACGACGAGCACGCGCGCACGCTGCCGCACCCGCACCGCGCGCGTGACGTCACGGGACACAGCACGCTGGGCAGGAGCGCCGGTGAGTAGAGAGAGAACAACAAACTCACAGGACACAGAAACAGAAGACACAAAAAAAGTATTTACTACCTTTAAGAGGTGGTGCCACGCTACATGCATGCATGTAGCCAAATTGTGCCGATGCAACCAGCTACCTCTCGCTTACACGATACCGGCGTAAAGGTGAGAGCTGTTGTGTATCGTGCGATGTGTAACCGCTGGCCCATGGAGGTGGGAGGAGAAAGGAAGGCAACGCATCTGCATCACATTTGTGCGAATGTCCAACGGCAATCAAGTGGTTCCGACTGCTCATTTCCCCCCTTATATATGGCAGACGGAATGTTGGACGGCCTCTGTTTGTTAGTTGTCGTTTGTTAGTCGACGGAATGTTGGACGGTTGGAGTTGGTGATCACTTTACAAGGTGACCCAACTCGTTTGCCTCCTATGCTTTAATAAAAACATTATTTAAGAACATTAATTTGGATTTGCCGAATTTGGCCGGCACGACCGGGGTACCTCTTACACGAGACCGGCGTGAAGTGACAGCTGTGTTGTCGCGTTTCGTGCGGTGTGTAAGCAGCCGGTGGCCTATAGAAGTGGGAGGAGAAAGGAGGGCAGCGCATCTGTATAGTCTATATGGATGTCTATGTGCGTGGTAGTCATGAAAATGGCTCCGAGTGCTCGTTTGCCCCCCATACAATAAAAAAAAAGTATTGAAAAATGTATCACAATAACGATACAGCCCCGGGCTCCCGCAAACTGGATTCCTCCCGCTTTCTTTAAAGCGCATTAAAGTATATGTAAAATGTAGCCGGCGGTACCGCGGCGGAGTCACGTACCGGCTCACCGAGATGTGCTGTGATAATGAAAGCCTTCGTGTATGGAAATTTATATGTTCGCCGCTGGAAAACGTAGACGAGACAATACGAGGACTGAGAATAAATGTATCGGGACAATTATAAGGAATAATCACAATTTTACACGATAATCACAACTATTAAACGAAGTAATCACAATAATTTAACAAGATAATCACAATTTAGGAACATATCACAACAATTAAACGAAGTAATCACAATAATTCAACAAGATAATCACAATTTAACAAATAATAACAACAATTATACGAAGTAATCACAATAAATTAACAAAATAATCACAATGAAACAAATTATCACATCAAGTAAATAAAGTAATCAGAATAATTAAAAAAATCGACAACATTTGTCAAATAATCGTGACAATTTAATGAAATAACTGCAATAACTGAATAATGATCATAACTGAACTATTTGTTCAAATCACAATAATATAAGAAGGTAACCAGAAATAACAAAATTACCACCACCACCGGATTACACACCGCATGAATCGCAACATCACAGCTGTCACTTTACGCCGGTCTCGTGTAAGCGAGAGGTACCTCGGTCGTCCCTGGCTAGCTCGGCTATATGCGTACTGCGTGGCCCTACCTCTTACTAAATACATATATAATTATAACATATATAATTATTAATTACATACATATATCATATCAACATCTGTAGGGTAAACTAGTCCTATTAATATTATAAATGTGAAAGTTTGTATGTTTGTTTGTTTGTTACTCCTTCACGCAAAAACTGCTTAACCGATTTTCATGAAATTTGGCACGCGCATATAGGGTAACATGGATTTTAACATATGAGTTTTTATCCCGAAAAAATGATCCTATGGGATGCTATGGGATGATTTTCTATTTTCCACGGGATCTAAATTTATGCGGGTAAAACCGCGGGGAGCAGCTATAACAATGTAAATTACAACACTATATAATTTGAAAAGCCACACTTCTTGAAGGTGACAGTGGATTCCACGTAATTACATTTCGTCTGCATATTTTAGCCAACTTTTAGCCGTAACAAGATTGTTAACACTCGGAAAGTTAATAACATTTTCTGAGAAGAGCTTTTGTTTTAAATAAATACCAAATTGTATTATTATAATTGTATATAGCAGTGGGTGTAAGTGTGGTGCCAATTCGTTGATGCCTAGGTGATAAAGATGAAATAAGTCTACAATTCGCCACATTTGAATACATTTCATACAATGATCAGTTGAAAGCTTTTTTTTGTAAAAATAGAGGGACAAACGAGTAATCGGAGAATAGTTACGCCTATAAATATCGAAATAGAGGTTGTGCAAACGCGTTGTCATTCTCCTTTACCTCAAAGGGACACCGTAAACTCACACCGCACAAAACGCGCCGCATCGTCACCTTTCGGAGAAATAGTATGAGCAAGAGATGCATAGTCGCGCCGGCCCAAGTCGAGAGCAACGAAGCAATAACAATGCATCTTTAATTTGGTTATCTAATAAACCACTTCAATAACCTTATAATATGATATAAAGAGACAAACAAGAAACAACACCCACAAACATCCGCCCTACTAAAAAAATACCCATGCATGACGATATCCACGAGTTTACACCGGCATTATCCCAGAGGTACCTCCTCAATCGTGCTGCGACACTATAATTACAACAGAGTCTTACTACCCAATTATCCAGACTTAATAACCCAATAAACAGGAAAGCGTACAAACAATGGGAAATTTTAATTAAGTGGAAAAGTTTTTTGGATATTCAATATATAAGGGGGGGGAGAGGGGAGGGAAGTGAAGATTCCGCTCCATTACAATCCAGATCTGTTTGTGCCCCCAATATCTTATTTTAATTAATAAAGTTCAATATTAGGGACGTTGACGGAAAATTTTCTATTTAGAATCATCGCATTTATAGAAATGTAAATAAATATTTTATATATCTCTATCTGCCTATATAGAATATAATATTTATTTACAGCCACAAAACATCACAGGTATATCGCGTTATAACTTATGATAGGACTTATATTTGTGATTCAACAATAACCGCGGCGCCTGTCCTAGAAACAGATCTGGGGCTCAAACACAGATAGAGTGTGTTGAGTCCCAGTCTTCAACAAATATTTATGTTCTTAATCTTAGCTACAAACTACCTTCTTACAATTCATATAATATATTATCTAACTTTAATTATTAATTTAAAACTTATTAGTTTTTGTGATAATTTTGAATTCCCTGGTGATTTAATAAAGAAGAACACAAAACATTTTTTAGGATAGTCCTAAAAAAATACATAGTTTTTTTTTGTTGACAGGTAAACAAGCGTACATGCCGGCGCCGAGTCCGATGCCGCCTCTAGACGGCTCCTACTACAACATGTCGTCCGACCGATACCTCTCCTACCCACCGCTCATCGGCGAATACTTGCAACAGGTAAATATTTACAACTGGCAAATATTTGGAAAAGGTAAATACTTGCAACAGGTAAATATTTGCGACAGACAAATACAAGCAAATATTTACAACTGACAACAGGTATAGGCTACTTATAACAGGTAAATACTTACAAAAGGTAGAAAAACGTGTACATTTAGCGCTCACGTAAAAAGTTACATTTCTTTATCGTGACATACCAAAAACCAGTTTGCAAATGTCACTTGTCAGTTCTAAGAACCAATACGTCTTAAAACTTCTCAAGAATTAAATTCTTTCACCACTTCATATTATCACCTCCTTATCTTCTCTGCTTCTAAACCCTTGTTTCCTCCCCCAGCAGGCCGGGCGCACCCCCACTCCCCCACAGCAGTTCGGCGCGCCGCTCAACGGACCGTCTCCGGCGCATCTTCCCCCGGCATTGCACATGGACGGTAAGTGTTTACACTTACACTTACATTAACATTTAAACCTACATTTGAGCTTACATTAATGTTTAAATCTACACTTAAAATGAAGTCTACATTAACAATTAAATTATTAATTTGAGCCCACTTTAACATTTAGAACTAGAAATTTAAACCTACATTTGAGCTTGGTTTTAAATTTGAGTCTACATTAAGATTTAAACTTACATTTGCGTTTAAACTATATTTGAATAGTGTCTAATCTAAAATATAGATACAAAACAGTAGATAAAGGATATTGTAAAGATAGAAACTTCCGAAACAGCTGTAGAGCATAAACAATTCGATCAATATACTCACCGCGAAATAGCGGGGCACAATAATATGTAAAATATCTAACTGAATCAAAGATTTGTTTTTTAACATGTGCATTTGAATTAACTTTGAGTACCAACTTTACATTTTCTTATTTATATTTTCTGCTTTAGATTTATAATTTCAACATTTTGTTACAAACATAAAGTTAACAACTACACCAACATGCTAATGCAGTCCTATAATTTCAAAAAAAAGAAAATTTTCATGTAAACTATGTAATTTTGATTCAATTGTGCACTACCTACCTACAAGTATTTTCTTCTAGTTAAGATTGCCTGGAAGAAATTTCTATAAAGTAATAAGGCCGCCTTTGTGTTATTTGCCATTAAATATCGTATTGCTTCTTTGTATTGTTTACAATATGTTTATATTAATGCAGGATAAAGAATGTTTTATTTGATTAAATTATCTTTGTCTCGTGTTTGAACTTTTGCGATTATATAAGAGCAAAAATAAAAATAGATAAAATAGAATAAGCAATATCTACATACAGGTTCCATTTATTATTTATACACGAATAAAGAGATATTATATCCAATATTACAAAGTATTTTTATTATTAGTAATATACAAAGATACATATACATTTAAACTGGCATATTATATATCTACGACCAACGTAAACTTTTAAATATTAGCTGTATATTCTCTTATTTCATTCATTTCTTCTTTTTGATCTTAGCATTTGCTTTATATTTAAAGTTATAAAACTTGTAAAAAATAAAACGAAACTTTAAAACTGCATTCCATTCAAGATTTGTCATTTATAAAAACATTCTCATTTATAATATCCAAGTATAAGCCATAATACTTTCGCGTGAAAGTATTCGAGGGCGACTCCGTTCTTGGCATGTATCCCGGGCGGCTTTACAAATTCTCGAATACCAATTTCATTTTAAATGTTTATTGGATTCTTTCATATTATTTTTAATGGAATGTGTATGTGTGCTGCTATTTATGTCACATAAATAAAGTGATTTTCCTTGTATGTATAAATGCCACCCCCTTTTGTAAGTGAGAGCAAAGAAAGCGTTTAAAAACACATGGTAGTATGTTTTTGTCGAGCTCCATTATACAAAATGTTACGCTATAAATACACAAGATATTGACAATCTGATGCATACATAGACAGCTAAAATAGACAGCAATAAAGATCAGAATGCGATTGATATCGTAAAAAAAATGCCTAAGTTGACACACGTAAAAATCATTGCCGAGAGAAAAGAGGAGTTAGTAATAACGTCTAATCACAAAAATAAATTTTGTATATAATTATAATGTATAAAGTGTAATTTTTTTTTTGTTCAGCCTATGTTGTCCCACTGCTGGGCAAAGGCCTCCCCCAAACTTCGCCAACCATCCCGGTCTTTTGACTGCTCCCACCAGCTTTTGTCGAAGGCATCGAGGTCGTCCCGCCAACGTTTCCTCGGCCGTCCTCTGCGTCTCGCTCCGTCCGGGGCCCACTGAGATGTTACGTGGGCCCACTTCTCGGCGTTCATCCTCGACACATGACCAGCCCACTCCCACTGCAGCCGGGCGGTCTTGTTGCCGACGTCTGCGATGCGGGTCGTTGAGCGTAGCGTCGTACTCCGCACCCGGTAGACGCGTTTGACGCCGAGGATGCTACGCTCCATTGCCCTCTGACAAATCTTGAGTTTGGACTTCTGGAGCTCGGTCAACGACCATGTCTGCGCACCGTAGGCTAGGACGGGCAGGATACAATAAAGTGTAATAACTATAAAAATGTCTATTTTAAAAATGTACAAAGTGTATTTTAAAAATAGTTCTAAATAATTATTTGCGGTGTAGAATATATAATGTTTGTGGTATTTAACGGCTAGTACTCACGTATATGTTTGTGTACAGATCGCCAGTCGTCGGGCGGCACGCTCCGCCGCCAGCGCTTCGACAAGATGGCCGTCCCGCCGCCGGACGTGACCGTGCTGCACCAGGGGAACTGCTCGCAGGTGCGTTACTCAACATTATTACTTATAAAACAACATTGCAGTCGAAACGAGCTTTTTTGTGGCATATGGGGACATACGAGCAGTTGGAGGCTTTTATAACTACTGACGCCTACTAGTGATTATGCATAGGCGCCCTTCTTCCTCTTCCCCTCTTCTTGGGCAAGGTCAAGAAACGCACGAAACGTGTCAGCATAGCTGTTACTTCTCGGGGGAGTCGTTCCTGTCCAGGTCGGCTGCAATGCAGCATAGAACTATCTCTAGATGTACTAAAACAACTTTACTTCACACTCTTCTATTTGAATTTTTTCCATCTATCACCGGTTTGAAATCAATGCAGTTGCTGGTGAAATCAATGCTGCATGCAGAGCAAGTCATTTGCATGTACACGGATGTATATGGTCGTCCAACGGCGCACTAAAAAATATGAATGTATTCCACAGCGACGTACAACGTTCTCATGTTTACAACCCGCACGTCCTTGTTTATAGCGCGACCACAAACAAGCGAATAAACTAGAAAAGATTTCTAGTTTATGTCGTTGCGGGTTAGAAGCTACTAACCATTTTAGGGCCAAAGCACACTCAAGACTTTTAGACACGATGACTGGCGACTTTACGACTGCATCGATGCAGTAGCAGGATTTAGCG